>JANQBS010000162.1:0-92346 GCA_033085395.1 Xanthoparmelia taractica
AAAAAAAAATTTTTTTTTGTTTTTTAATTTTTTTAAAAAAACCCCCCCCCCCCCCCCCTCTCTCTCTCTCTCTCTTTCCCTCTCTCTCTCTTCCCCCCTCGAATACATACACGCACGACACAGCACAGCAGCTCCGACGAAACGAGATGCCCAAAGCACACACGCATTAGGCCCGGATGAAAACAGTGTACGTCGGATTAACAAAAAACAAAAAAAAAAAAAGTTAAAGAAGGAAAGAAGTAAAGAAAGTGACTGTAGAACGAACAAACAAACAAACCAACAAACAAACAGTATGCATGCCGCCTAGAAGAAAGAGCCAAGAGTTTCATAGGTAGGTAAGGTATGTAATTGATTGATTGATTGATGGACATGTCGTATAAACGAAGAGAAGAGAAAAGAAAAGAAAAAGAAAAAGAAAAGGGAAAAAAAGGGAAAAAAAACAAATAAGCCAATCGGTCTCGCCCGCAAAAAAATCAAGTAGAATAGTTACAATCATGATCCAACGCCGAGTGAGTACCTGGTACCATTATGTAAATAAAGAGAAAGAACCCCCAAGTAGGTCAGTTGCCTCGTATACTGGTTATTATCATTACCCATTCACACACACACACGACACGGCCATCCATATCAAATGACATGACTCCTACCCCCCCTCTCCCTCTCCCTCTCCCTCGCGCTATCCCCATCTCCCTCTTCTTCTTCGTCCTCGCTACTGCTGATGCCCGCCAACCCCCCCGGCATCTTCTCATGCGGACGAATGACTCCGCTCTCCCTTGAATGATCCGGCTCGGACTCTGAACTGTCCCTCTGCCCGCCGCGCCCCTTTTGCGCCTCCTCGGCATCCAGCCGCTTCCGCCAGTTCGCCAGACTATCGCTCATGTTCCCCGAGCCCACCGCGCTATTGGGGTTTGAGCGCTCAAAGTCGAATTGGCTGCTGAGACGGTAGGTGCGATGCGTGTCTGCCCAGTGAGAGCGGAGGGTTTCGAGTTCAGAGGCCAGGCTGTCGAGGGCGAGGGAGTTGCGGTTGTTTTCGATGGGGCCAGTGTTGGGGATGGTGCCGGGGTTGGCGCTGTCGGTGTGGGAGTGGCCGCCTCGGAAATTGGTGGAGGTGGTGCTGGCGTTGCTGAGGCCGCGGGCGTGGCCATGGCCGTTGAGTTGTTGGGACTGGCGTCTGTAGTTACCAACAGAGGTGCCGACCTGGTCGAGGAGGAGAGTGACCTTCTGTTCGGCGTCCAAAGCGCGTGCTTCGAGCATGGAATTCTCGTTCTTGAGCTGGTCAAGCTCGGAGCGGGCTTGTTGTGCAGTGTGTGCAAGCTGTTGTTGGGCTTGTTCATTACTCTGGCGGTAATGCTCCCGTTCTTGCTGGGCTGCATACAGCTCGGACCGGACTTGCGCCATCTGGGCTTCGAGCTGAGAGTGTGAATCCTTGACGCTTCTCTGTATCTCTTCAATCTCTCTCTGCAGCGAGTTGCGCTCTTGCTCCCATTCCGCAGCCGCTTCTGGTTCCATTGATCGTTCAGAGTGAGAACGCTGAGCTCCATCGAGTTCGCTCTGCAGACGCTCGTTCTGCTTCTTGTATTTGGTGAGCTCATCTTTCATGCGCTTAAGCATCTTCTCAGTGCCTTTGACGTAATGCACCGCAGACTGGTAGTCGTTCTCAAGAAGCTCTAGCTTCTCACGGTACGTCCTGTCGGCTTCTAGCTCCCTCGACTCTATCAACGACTTGGTCTCTTGGTGCGCTTGTCTGCTAGCCTCCAGTTCCTGCTCAAGCTCTCTCAGGCGACTGTTGTCTGGCGTATCGAGACGATATGCTGGACTGTCCAGGTTCCTTGATCTAGATCCGCCATTTTCTGAGGACGTACCTCTTTCGTCCAATAGTTCCTTGAGGGCACTGTGCTGTACGGACAACGCGCTCGCGTCTCGCTGGTGGGACTCGAGTGCCCGCTGTACGGCACTATGCTGAGATTGCGAGTCTCTCAATTCTCGGACAGTATCCTGTAACTGCTTGCGAACGGCCAGACCGTCGCGGCTGGATTGCTCTTGATAGGCCTCCAATCCCGCGATTCTCTCTTCTGCTCGCCGGAGCTTTTCTGCTGCGTCGTCCGCCGCCGCTTGGTTCTTCCTAACCAAGGCATGAGCATTCTCAACCTGTACCTTCAGTAACGGTACGCGCTCATCCTCGACTGGCGTATTCTGACCCGCCAAACTCCGGCTATTTAATTTGTCCAGACCACTGACCACCGCTTGGCGATGTGTCTTTGCCTCAGCAGCGTTAGCACTGGCCATCTCTTCAGCATCTCGAAGTTTGCGTGTGGTGTCCTCGAGTTCGGCGGTCCGCTCCTCGTGTTCCGCGCGAAGCTGTAGAAGCTTTTGATCCAAGAGCTCTCTTTGCCTCCTTTCGTCGTTGAGCTTCTTCTCAAGCAGGTGAGCCTTGTCAGTCGAAGCTGTAACTGCCTCTCGAAGCGACACAACAGTAATGCTGTGCTGCTTGGTGTTCTCCAAGGCTTCTCCTAGCTTCCGCTCCAGGTCCTCCTTATCCACCGCCAGCAGTTGTGCTCTAGACTGTGCCTCGGATTTGGCCGCTGATTCTTCTCGAGCGGTCTTTCCGACCTCATGAAGCTCGCTTCTTAAACTTTCGAGCTCTCCAGGGTTACGAGCTTGGTCAAATTCTGCTGCACGTTTATGCGCTGCATCAGCAGTCCCTTCGGCTGCTTCTCTCGCTTGTCTCTCATGTTGAACTTCGTTAGTCATAGCAGCAATCGTGACACGTAGCTCGTTCTGGGTTGCCAATGCCGTAGCCAGCTTTCGAGCAATGTCGCTCGACCGATCATCGGGGCCCAGGTCTCGAGAAGTTACGTCGGATTGTGGCGTTCCCACGTGACTACCACCGTGCGCTGCAAGCCTGGCTTTGGCGTAGACGGCTTCGCGAATTGCAGTGTCCCGTTGCTGCTCTGCTGCAGCAACCTCTTGCGCTGCAGCATCCTCGCGGGCTTCAAGATTGCTTTGCACTTCAGCAAGCTGCGCACGCACAGCAATCAATGCCTCTAAGAGGGGTTGGTCCTCGTTACCAAATGATTGAGCAGCCTTTTCATCAAGCGGACTTCCGGAGGTATTCGGCTGGTATCCGGCCTGGCGCGCCAGAGCCATCTCCGATGCATACCAGGCGTTGCGGCTTTTTGCTGCTTCTAGCGCTTGTATGAGATCTTGATGTTGAGTTTGGAGACCTTGATGCTCGCTTTGGAGACCTTGGTGTTTTTCTTGGAGGTCTTGATGCTCATTTTGAAAGCCATGATGCTCGGTTTGAAGACGCTGGAGCTCACTTTCGAGACCGCGTAGCTTGCTTTGGAGATCTTGATGCTCGCTTTGGAGGTCCTGGTGGTCGCTTTGGAGGTCCTGGTGGTCGCTTCGGAGACCCTGATACTCGCCTCTAAGACCCTGATGCTGGTTTTCAAGAACCTCGAACTGGCTTTGTAGTCCTTGATGCTTGGTCTCCAACTGCTCGAGCTGCTGGCGTGGAATTGAATCATCTCGGTGAATCCTATTGTTTCTCATGGATACGTCGTTAGGCTCGTCGTATTGGTCATTGAAGGATCGCTGCTGTTGTGGTGGGCCAGCAGACGCGAATCGATCGATTTCATCCCCAGAAGGTTCTTGGATAGCTTGACGAGATCCTAACACCCCAAATGATGGATCGTATTTATGAGGCTCATCATAACCAGCTGCCTGATCTGCAAATCTTGCAGGCTGCTGCATCGATTGCTGTCCGGTTGGTTGTGTTGGCGTTCGGCGTCCATTGACAGCAGGGCTCATAGAACGAGCGGGTGGGCCCTGCCTCGGGGCTTCCCGACCAACCGGCGATACTATTGGCGGACTCACATTCTCTTTCTCGAAAGAGGGTTCTCGACCAGTATCGATAGGCGGACCAAAGCCACGGTTTTCTCTGGTGGGGGTTCTGCTTCTGGCTCCATTATTTGGTGACATGACTCCGTTTGCTCGTGGTGGTGGGGCTTGCTGCTGTGGGGGAGGGCCTGAAGGCGCCTGTGCCATCGAAGCGCGAGGAAGTCGTGATCCTCCACCAGGTGGAGAGGGACCATTTGCCATGTTCATGTCTTGGCCTGGCGCCCCTGGTCTGCTTCCCTGACCCGGCCCTATTGCTGGTCCACGGGATCCGCCGACGGCCATACTCTCTCGCGATCCACTAAAATTTCTATTTAGACCTTCTGGAGCGCCATTCGGAGCGCTGATCCCACGATTGGGAACGCCCATCCCTCTCTCTTGACTAGGCCTGCGATTTCCGGGTACGCGCTCGCCGGCTGGTGTGCTTTGAATTTGCTGATCATTAGGATACCTGATCTTCGCCGTATTCAACACGTAGACCATGCTCAACTCGCCTGGATCTCGGGCTGCAGAACTCGGTTCTCCGGCAAGGACGACAATCTGCTTGCCAAAGGCAGTCATGCTGTGGCCCGATCGGGGCGACGGCGACGGACCCATGTTCTGGAATGTGTACCAGCGCCGCGAAGTGATCCTGAATGCTGCCAAATCGCCCAAGTCAGTGCCTTCTTCAGTGCGCCCTCCAAATATGTACATGACATCGTCGACCAAGGCGGCTGAATGCCCTTCGCGTGGGGCAGGTATGTAACCGATGCAGTCAAGTTGACTCCAAGCAACAACTTTCGGATCGTAGGACCAAACATCGTTGAACCATTGCGTCCCATTAGTGCCCCCAAATCTAGAAACAGTCAGCACCGTTCATCGGCTCGGTCACCATATTGCCTTACAAGTAGAGCTTATCATTCCAGCTCACGATGGTGTGATTCGTCCTGGCTGGGGGTATTTGCCCCTCTGGAGGACCACCCTCGTTACTGGTCTGGATGAGCATTTCCCATTTACTATTGGCATTTTGCAAGGCGTTCAGATCAAACGAAAGTAGGTCATTGAAAAAGTAGCCCTCGACTTGACCACCAAAGACGTATATCTTCGAACCCAAGATGTTCAGGGTATGCCCATATCGACCCGCTGGCCTTTGCCCAGGAGGCATAGATCTTGACCAATGGCGGGTTGCTGTATACGTCAGGCGAGTGCTAGATCTTTAGTCGAGACTGACTTACAGGTATTGAGCAGGTAAAGGGTGTCATCCAGCTTGTCCCGCTCATCCATTTTGGTATCTCCGCCAAAAACTATGAATGCGTTCCCGACTAACAAGCTCGCATGGCCAACGCGTGGACCCGGACCTTCGAAGGTGGTTCCGACTGGATAACATGCAAGGTTACTGCCCCCAGACTCGATCATCCATAGATCGCCCTTGACGGTTGTCCCATTGACAAGTCCACCCATTAAATATATGTCTCCCTCTTTAGAAGATGTAGCATTGACCGCCGCCCCATACCTTGGGAATGGGTTTGGTTGTGGAGAAGTGAAGGTGAGTTGCCGTTGAGACCAGGGGTAAAGCGCTGCTGGGTTGACGCCTGGAGGAGGACCATTGGGGACAGACCTTGGGCCACGCTATGTAGGTATACAATCAGCATAATCTTCACAATCTCAACAAATTTCTTTCTCAAAAGCGTCTGCCACGAATAATGCCGGCTGGCTGGACCCTACGTTGATTGATGGATAGATCATGACATACCGATACATCTGGATCCTGTCGTCCGCGTTGAGCTTGCCCATGCTCTGGACTTGGAGTGTTCCCATTTTCCATCGAATTGGCCGAGATGTTGGCGCCGACACCTGGCGTTGGCGACTGTATGCCAGCCCCTCGTTCTTTTGGCCTTGAGCCATTGACAGCAGGTATGGAGGGACCTGATGCTGGCGCATTCTGTACCTCCTGGGGTCTTTGTATAGGCGCAGTCTGACCTTTTCCTTCCTTGCTCTTTTTGCCAAACAAGAATGACATGATTGCGCTGCTCTGATGCAAAGGACTGCGAGACACCCAGATTCGACCGCAGTCACTTCAAGTGATGGCAGAAATCGAATAGGTGTCGGCGCGCGAAACTAGATAGTTGATGAATTATAGAGAGAGTGACGATTCTGTGCCCGGTACAGATTGGCAAATCAAGCTCGAAGCAGGGGGGTGGTTTAGAAAGCGGCGGCGAGGATCCCGGCTGTACAAAAGGGCCGCGCCTCAAGTCGGCCAAGAAGACATGGGAAGGCAGAAGGCGAGAGGGTGGAAAGATAGAAAGCGACAGTCAATGCGCTGCTATTCATGCAGTTGGTGAATGTGCTGGGAGTTATGTAGAGGATGAAGGCGGTCGGATGGATCATGAATTAATTATTCTTGGAAAATTGGAAGCGATCCTGGGGGTGGTTCCTGGGCAGGTTAGTAGCCTCACTTTGCGCCAAGACCTTCTCTCTATTTTGGTTCCTGAAAACAGTTGATTCCTTTATTTTACTGTACAACCAATATTATCTTGATCGTGGGCCACGATACTACGACACTTGATTTGCATCCGAAGGTGATGCTATATATTGTCAGTGTTGTTTGGCAATAGGGTGTCAGTATATTGTTTAACTACGTGACTTGAGAGAGAGAGAAAGAAAGAGGTGGGGCTGGGATTTTCTTTTTGGTGGCTGTTTCAAAATTAGAATCCTACCGTACTCAGGGGCTAAAGAATTAAGTGTGTCGCATGGCAAATCCATGTCCATGAATTCAAACACTTCTTCTTCTCCCTTGCTTGCTATCTTCAAAAAGAACTTCATGACTCGCCACCTCTTATTTTAGGGAGACTGGCAATGGCATGGCTTTTGTTACTACTCGTCAATCGGCCATTGGATACTTCTTTCGGACTGGTGGGACTCTGCTAAGCATCTCTAGCATGTCTAGATGTACCATAAAGTTGCCACACGCGTCGTGTACAGTCCTAAAAGACAACAAGGATCGCTGTAATTGCAGCCTTTTCTCAGGACATACCGCTGGAAAGGCTGTAATTGGGAACCAGGAGCAGTGACAGCTCAACGGGGGGTCTGCTCAACCTAGTGGACACTGTGGACCTTGACAAAGCTGTTGCGAGTGCATAGAGTGCGACTATAAAGATTAGGACGTCAAATCAAGTATTGATGTATGCCTTGATGTTCAAGCAACTCTCAAGCCGAGATGGTGTAATTGTTCTTTCGGCGAGCCTTTGATTCATGCGAGATATCGAATCAGATCAAGGGCTCCTGACTCTGTGACTCCTTCTTTTACAAAGTAGGTAGATCTGATGTTTGCAAGAAACGTGTGGAAGTGAGAAGCAGGTTTGAACTCTCGTGTCTCATGATCTTTAATATTGGGACTATTCTTATAGACAGCATGTAAAGTAGAAGTATGCAAGTGCTCACTTTCTTAGTGCTCATTTTCTTACCTTACCTTATGACTTGCACCCCAAGTGACTTAATCCAAATGTGGGTTAGGCGACGGAATACCCGGAGCTAATTGTCGATCGCGGGGCTGCATGGGTTCGCCGACTTGCCGAGCCTCATGTCCATCATCCTGCTGCGCTGCCTTCTGAGTGACTCTGTCCTGGCTGCTCAGGACCAGAGACAAGCCTCCTAACTTCTCTTCAAGCTTGGAGGCTCAACTCTTTCTTCGGCAGCGTTCATTGGATTGACACCAACACCTAGGATACCAGTTCTCATGGGCCTCTACCTGGTGTCCAGTACTTAACCGCTTAGAGTAGGCTTTATCCGCCGATGTCAGCGACAGGATTACTCCGAGCTGTGAGGGGATTATTGTGCTAAAATTTGAATATAGGGACAAACATGGCTTTGTTGAGCTCTCCATCACCTGCTTCGACAATGTTCCAGCAAAGCAATGCTCCCACCCGCCCCACCCCGCTGTCAGAAGCTCCATTTGGCCAGTCCTCTGCAGGGCCTTCGCGGGCATCAGCAAACGGGCAATCCACTGCTCGACCCCTCGTCAACCTCGAGAATGGTCGGACACTTTCTCAAAGCAGCATTGGTTTGGAAAATGGGCTGGTAAACGGTGATGCAGAGCATGTAGCTTCGTCCGAACCGAATGACAAATCCTTCAAATCTCAGAATGTCTCTCTATCTCGCACAGCGAACCTTCAGACCCTCGCTCACCGACCAAGGGCATTGATGACAAGGTCAAAGACCAATTATGACCCAGAGAATACTTCCTCCACCACAGAAACAAGCGCGGAAGAGCATGGGGAACTCCGGCACGGTTGGGAAGATGAATACAACTCAAGCGAGTTTCTTGGACAACTCAACTCGGTATGAATCTTCAAAAAACCTTTGCAAATTCTACATGACCTGGTCGGCTAATTCTTTCAGTAGGCTTTCTACATGTACTTCACCGATAAGCGACATGAGACTGGCGGAAAGCCAAAGGACAGCGAGACGATTAAACCTCTAGAAGACTGGCGTCACAGGGAACGTTCAAAAACAGTGTCCGCTGCTTTAATTTTGTGCCTCAACATTGGTGTGGACCCTCCAGATGTCTACAAAACACAACCTACAGCTGTCGAGGAGTGCTGGACAAATCCCATATCAGCGACGCAACCTGCGAGCAAGATGATGGAAATCATCGGAAAGAAGCTTCAAGATCAGTACGAAGGTATGAGTATGAAAACCAGATACAAGCAATACCTGGATCCATCCGTGGAAGAGACCAAAAAGTTTTGCACTTCGCTTCGACGTAACGCAAAGGAGGAACGGGTTCTATTTCATTATAATGGCCATGGAGTCCCATTGCCGACCCCATCAGGCGAGTTCTGGGTTTTCAACAAGGACTACACGCAGTATATCCCGGTATCAATGTATGACTTACAAGCGTGGCTGGGAGGTCCTGTCATCTATATCTACGACTGTTCGCATGCCGGTAACATCGTCGCCAACTTCGACCGGTTCGTCGAAAAGCATGAAGCAGAAAATGCGGAAGCCAGGGCTCGAGACCCAAATGCACAATTACAGAATTACTCCAACAACATCCAGCTGGCCGCCTGTCAGAAAACAGAAACGCTGCCCACAAACCCAGATCTTCCGTGTGATCTCTTCACAGCCTGTCTCACTACTCCTATCATCATGTCTATGACTTTTCATGTTTTGGAGAATCCACTTTCGATTGGGCTAAATGTTAAAGACGTGCGAAAGGTTCCCGGACGTGCAGCGGAGCGAAGGAGTCCAATAGGGGAGCTCAACTGGATATTGACTGCCATTACTGACACAATCGCATGGAATGTGCTCCCAAGGCCACTTTTCAGACAGCTTTTCCGGCAGGATCTCATGGTGGCAGCACTTTTCCGAAATTTCCTTGTCGCTCAAAGAATAATGAGGTGTTATGGATGTCATCCGATATCCATGCCCGAAATTCCTTCGACGCACAACCATCCTTTGTGGGAAGCATGGGACTTGGCGATCGAGATGGTCTTGTCTCAACTGGACCCCATGTTGAAAGCCGAGGCAGGTGGTGAACCATACGAATATCAACATTCTTCTTTCTTCACCGAGCAGCTAACGGCCTTCGACGTTTACCTGCAGCAAGGGGCTCCGAAACAGCAGCCTCCGACTCAATTGCCTATTGTACTCCAAGTATTGCTAAGTCAGGTTCACAGACTCAGAGCCTTGATCCTTCTCAGCAAGTTTCTAGACCTCGGACCGTGGGCTGTCAACCTTGCACTCACGATCGGAATTTTTCCTTATGTCGTGAAGCTCCTTCAATCTCCAGCACACGAGCTTAAACCCATCATGATCTTCATATGGGCACGTATAGTTGCTGTGGATGCAAAGGCTGTTCAGGCAGACCTACTTAAAGACAGTGGATACCAGTACTTTACTAAAATCCTCCTTCCGGAGTCGGGAATCTTTGTGGGTAACCCGACCGAACATAAGGCTATGTCTGCCTTCGTCACCGCAATGTTCTGCCGGGGGTTTCCTCAAGGTCAGCAAGTGTGCCTATCATCAGACTTGATTGACGCTTGCACTGGTTATCTTCAAGATCCGGAGAATCCCTTGCTTCGTCAATGGTCCTGTCTATGTATAAGTATGCTTTGGAAAGATTTCCCTGAGGCAAAATGGGTTGGCATTCGATGCTTCGCACACCATCGTCTCTGCGCGCTTGTAATCGACCCGGTACCAGAAGTAAGGGCAGCAGCTGTACACGCGCTGACGAATTTTCTCGGAATTCCTGATCTTACTGATCAGGTAGCGCAAAACGAAGAAATCATTGCTTCGGCTTTGATGTCTATGACTACAGATGGTAATGCTATGGTGCGGAAAGAACTGCTCGTGTTCTTTTCAACGTTCGTCAAGAGGTATCAGAACAAGTTTCTCGTCGCAGCGTATGAGAATTTAGTCGAGGAGAGAGATAATCTCATGCACTCTGGGTATAACAACGAGGTTAAAGCCAACGGCACAGGCCACGATGATGAGGATAACGGTCTCAAACCGATGATTTCGCAAAACAGTGTTCAAAGTTCGATGTGGCTGCATCTACTCGTTATGTCTGTTGATGGCCACCCAGAAGTCGCCCAAGCGGCGAGCATCATCGTCGACCATGTCCACGAGACACTGGTGAATTCGCCTCTGGCACCTCACGCCCTACGTGTTATCGACAATATCCTTGGACTCCTGCAAAGATCGGCTGGTCATTCTCGACAGTCGTCAGCAGCACCACCTGGTCAAGTATCGCATCCAAAAGCCCCACCAGGGCCCCCAAACATACCCAAGGGTGAAGGCTATCTATCCACAGGACTCAGACGCAATGCGAGTGTGGCAGCAGCGCTGAAGTATCTCGGTCTCGGGGGCTCAACCTCGACGGACAACTTGTCTTCTTCAGAGACTGCTCATCAGACTGCCCAACAGAAACGAATGGCAGGTCCACTGCGTCCAGGTATACCTGCAGAGTGGAGCACTCCGCCCAATCAGAATGATACCACGTCAACATCGGCAAAGTATCAAAAGGCAAAAGTCCCGTTACCAAAAGGCTTCAAGAAACGTGATCCTAACGAGCCGGCGACGTTACCTCTTGAAAGTGTCTTCTTCGAGTGGTCCATCGAGGTAAGTCTTTTCTGCAACCTCACATTTGTTGTTATCCTAATGTCTCAACAGTACTTCCGTGAACCGCAAATGAAGCCCAACGAGCCTGATGAGCCAGGCAGCGATGATTACAATTCCCGACTATGGAGAAGAGTCAGAAACGAGAAGACACTTGCAATGACCCAGCCGCTAAAAGGAGTCGCTGGCAGCACCCCTTGGGATGTGCCTACCGGGTTTTTCAACAATGGAAGTCAGCCGATGAAGATGTGTTTCCATCAATTTGAAGAACATCTTGCTATCGCCGACGATCGTGATAGCATATGGTATGTCATATCATAATCCGCCAACAACGCAAAATTAATTGAACGTGCAGTATCTGGAACTGGCAGCAGAGTAGCCGATTGAATCGATTTTCAAATGGCAATCCCAAAGGATCACGCATCAACGAAGCCCGCTTCATCAATGAAGACGACCAAGCTCTAATGATGACAGGCTCTTCAGACGGCGTTATTAAAATCTTTCGAAATTATGAATCAGAGGATGTTGAACTGGTCTCTACCTTCCGTGCACTCACTGACCTTCTTCCGAGCAACAAGAATGCCGGACTGGTTCTGGACTGGCAACAAGGTCAAGGCAAGCTGTTGGTGGCAGGGGACGTCAAAGTCATCAGAGTGTGGAACGCTGCAACAGAGATTTGCACCAACGTATGGCCTCTCTTAGTGGATTCACTTAAGCCAGATATTGATATTAGGACTAGGACATCCCTGCCCGTTCTGGCTCCTGTATAACATCCCTAACTTCTGACCAAGTCGCTGGCAACGTCTTCTGCGCCGGCTACGGCGACGGCGCCATTCGTATCTTCGACACCCGCCAAAAGCCTGCACTAGCCATGGTCCGATGTTGGCGCAAGCACAAGCAATGGATTACCAATGTGCACATGCAACGTGGTGGTTTCCGGGAGCTGGTCAGCGGGTCGAGGAATGGCGAGGTGAAGCTGTGGGACATTCGGAAGGATGACCCCATCCGCGAGATTACGGCCACAAGTGACACAATGAGGACATTAAGCGTCCACGAGCACGCCCCAGTCTTTGCCACGTGAGTTCCACCCTTCTTTCCCTCCCCCCCAAACTCTACTCTGCAGCTAATCCCGAACCCCATCAAAACAGAGGCTCAGACACACACGCCCTCACCCTCTTCAACGTCAACGGCGCAAGCATCAACACCGTCCAACCCTACACCCCCTTCCTCACATCCGCAAAGGCCAGCCCGATCGCTTGCGCATCGTTCCATCCCCACCGCATGATGATCGCGGTGGGCAGTCTCGGACATGGATACGTCAACGTCTACACTTGTGTCGGGAGGAACGCGGGACATGAGCGACCTTGAGGAGCAGGGGTCGGATATATGGATTTTTTCCGTCTTCCGACTCAAGTGCGTGCATGCAGAAGGGCGTGACGTAATAGGCGTGTCCATCGAGTTGGATTCGCATAAGATTACCTTACCTTACTCTTACGACAATGAGCGATGGCGATTCAGCTTCATTTTCAGCGAAGGCGTTGGATACAGGTCCGGAAGTCATAGCAATGGGGCTTTTTTCATGCATATAGCTATAAATATTTTTGATGGTAGTGTAGTTGGTATTTATTCCATTTATTTTGAGCGCCCGGACATGGGGCAAGGTCAAGTCAAGTCCAGTCCAGCCAAGTAAAGCAGCCAAACTTGTGTTTGTTTCGTCTGGCAGTATGTCCGTTCGGTCAGGAAGGAAGATCACGTAGAAAGACCTGGCTGGCTGAATGGCTTGAATACAACTTTTGTTCAGCAGTTCTACCAGTTATCCAGCCATTTGCTTTTCACTCACATAGCAGTATCCCCTCCCCACTCCACTCCACTCAACTCCACTCCACTCACGGCGCCAACCTCCCCGGATCCCTCGGAAACAACGTCGCCTCCCGAATATTATTCAGCCCCAAAAAAAACTGCACAATACGATTCAACCCGAACCCCCCGCCCCCATGCGGACTGCACCCCCACCGAAACGCCTCCACATAATGCCTGAACCCTTCCTCCTCGGGCCTCAACCCCTTTTCCCGCATACTGCTCACGAGCATCTCGTAATCGTGTATGCGCTGGGCGCCGGACATGATTTCCTGGCCGCGCATGAAGAAGTCGTAGGAGTTTGTTAGGGCGGGGTCGTGCGGGGAGGGGTGCGTGTAGAAGGGGCGGAGGGAGCGGGGGTATTGGTCTATTGTGTAGAAGTCTGTGTGGTGTTTTTCGAGGATTATTTTGCCGAGGGATTTTTCTTGGGCGGTGCTGGGGGTGGTGGGGGATGTTAGTAGGTGGGAGGATTGCGAGGTGTACGAGGGGGTGAGAGGAGGGGGTAGTAGATGGAGAGAGGGGGATGGCTGGGGCTTGGGTAGGGATGGTGATGGGATACGGGTGGTACTTACTCGATATCCGAATGCGGCTCCCCAGCATCAATACCGGCTTCGGATAGAAGGGATTTGGCTTCTGCGAATGTAATGCGGACTGCTTTGTCGCCCGGTGGTAATTGAAAGGTGCCGGCCTCGGGGTAGCCGGCTTCCTTGACGATGTTGGTGAGCTTCTTGGCGTACTCTTGCGTTTGCAGGCAGCGGATGATGTAGATCATGAGGCTTTCGCCAAAGGAAAGGACTTCGTGGTAGTGATGTCGGATGGTCATTTCGAAATCGAGACCAGTGAACTACGACGTTGGTTAGAGAGAGGTCTGTCAGTCTTGCGTATTTGAGGCGGAGCAACGTACTTCTGTCAAATGCCTTTTCGTATTCGAATTCTCGGCCCTGAAGACTGGTCCTACCAAGAACACCCTCTTCATGCCTCCAGCTATTACCATCTGCTTGAAGAATTGCGGACTTTGAGTCAAGAATGCCTTATCCTCAAAATACTTCACCTCAAAGACTCCTGCTCCCCCTTCTGTCGCTGCACCGGCTAGGTATGAGGGTTGTATATCTGTAAAGTCATGCTGAAACATGTATTCGTTGAACAATCTGGTGACCTCGCTTTCTAGTTTAATTATAGCTTCACTCGCAGGTGATCGTAGCGATAGAACTCTGTTGTCAAGTCGTGCTTTGAGTCCCACATTTGGCACACCCTCATTCTCAGCTTCTCCCTCGTCCTCTTCTCCTCCAGGCGGGGGCTGATTGCAGTCTTTGACTTGGATAGGGAGCTGCGCCGGAGCTTCGGCAATGATATAGATCGACTCAAGGTGAAGCTCCCGGTGCGATATGGTCGTCGATTTGACCTCCTCTTTGGGCGCCTTGACAAGACCTGTGGCTCGTACAATTGACTCCGTATTGAGACCTCCACACCACTTGATCATCTGCCTCGAAACACCCTGCCCCCCCCCTTCAGCAACGACAACCTGGATGCTATCGAATCCGTCCCTCAGTACAAGAAAGCCCAACTTGGCAGACTGCACCCTTGCATTCCCGATTCTTGCTTCAAAGGTAACCCTGCTATCTTCTTCAACGCCTCCAAGGTCTCCTAGATCGAGGAATTTTTCGGCAAAAGGAGGAGGCTTTTGATAGTTGAGCCGGCCGTATAGATGAGTGGCTGTGTCATTGGCGGCAGCTTTCTCTTTCTCTTCTCGTTCTTGCTTCTCTCTTTTGGCTGCCTTCTCTGCCTTTTCTTTCTCCTTTGCAGCTTTCTTCAGTGCGTTTTTGCTGGGCTTCTCTCCTTCCGTAGGCGCAGGCTCGTTAGACTTGGCCCCCTCAGTCGACGACTTGTTCGATATCGACAGTTCATCAACTTGTTCAGTAGGAGTGCTGGTGTCGGGCTTCTGCCCTTCGGGCAATGGCATTCTTGATTGGCACGTGTGGATTCGTAGTTCGCAGAGAAAGTAGCTAGGGGTGAGCAAAGTGGCGGAATGTGTAATGGAAGTATGCACTTCTAGTGGTGTCTCCTCTCGCGGTCATATGATTGTAAGAGGTGTAGTGGTGTTAGGAAAGATCTTGAGCAGTAAACAAAGTTGAGTCACTCATCTTCTGAACATTTGAACTCTTGGCGGCATAAGAACCTACCTACCTTAAGATACCTTTCCTTAGAAAAGCTAGTGGGGTTGCTCACCCGAGGCTGCCGCTTTTAGGGTGCGGCCAGGGTGAGTCATGCAGCAGCAACCGTGGCAGTATAAGTACGAGGTACTCTCATTTTTTATCCTTCCACTCACTCTACCCACCTCGAATGATCCAACATTTAGAAAAGCGTACGCGCACCCTTTACATTTTCCGATATAGCCCCGTTCGAAGACGACTGCCGTAATATAGTACAAGGAGAAGCGATACGTCGTCTTATTCTAAGCCTTCTAACTGGACGACCACTATTATTACAATCCCGACTTCTCTCTTCATTCTATACGATAGTAGATTGAAAAGAAGTATCGACGAAGAAGCTTCTATAGAGAGTCGAAGTTGATAGTTATAAGTAGAAATCTCACTAGACCAAGTCCTTCTCTATTCTTCCCCAGGGCTCGCCAGGCCACACGACGGTCTCGGTGCATCGTGATGTCAGAGCTCCCTGGTGAACGTTTAGAGGACCCAGTACAGTGGAAGTGCCGGAATTGGTAAGAGTGAGGCATACGAACAGTGTATTACGAGCCAGCTTGGGGTGAGGGAGGATGTCTAGACGAAGGATCTCAAAGATATTCTTATAAAGATGGTTGAGAACTGGGCCGACAATCTCGGGGCGCTGCAGACTGCGGCTTATGGAACAGATCAGGGTGTTGGGCTATGGGGCAGTAGTACGTGCACAAGTACATTGCCCGTTACAGGAGGATCTTACTAGAGACGCACAGATAGTTGATAGCGTCTGGGAAAATAGAAGAATCTATAGATACGACAATTAAGCCAACGGCGTCTGGAAAATTTCCTGTATCCCGGAAGATATAAGATCCAACATGGCCCCACAACATTAGATACAGCTTCTTCGACTCGGTTTTCGAGCTACGACTCAAACTCAAGTTTAAGGAATTTGCATCGGGATCAAATAGCTGGAGCATCCGATTCTAAAGGCTATGGCGCTGGTGTCGCCCAGTGACCTACCCGCGTATGCTCGTTATAATATCTCAAGAGTATTGCTCGCACTATGCGCCGCCGAAAAGTTGACGCTTAATGTCCTTTTGTGGTAGCAATCTTCTCTGTGACGCTCATGATTAGACTAAAGCTCTGGATAAATCTTCACCCGATATTGCTCGCAAAGGTAAGTCAGTCCTTGATATTACAAAGCGTTTCCCGGCTATAGAAGAGGGTGCGAAGCCCTAAATTATAGCGGTAACCTTTATCTAGGGTCTTCTATTGACCCCATTAAGAATATCTTACTCTATATGATCTCCTGTTTCGGAGGCAGGTAAGTGCGCGTGGCACGACTCGGTAAGATGCGAAATCAATTCTCTAATCTATGAATTTTTAAATGATACAATCATCCAATGAATCGTCCAGGCTCCATACGTTTCAATAACAGTCTACCGTACTCGTACAAAACCCAGCCAAACGGGAACTCACCTCTCTACCCTAACAAGGGAAAAAACAGTCCATATTATTCACCGCATTCTTATAGAGATTGTACCTAGAATCGCAGATCGGGCCATCCCTCGGGTCCCACCCGCCATTATTACAGTGCCCGCCGCCGTTCGGCGTTTTGCTCTGCCAGCTCACGTCCCCATACGTAAACTGGATGTAATCATGATGGTGCTCGCCCGTGACGACGAGATCGTGGGGCAGCTTGCTGCTGAAGGAATAGGGGTCGTCGGCGTTGATGCTGGCGCCGAGGGGGCTATTTGCGGGGTCGTCGATGTTGGTGTCGCCAATGGCGTTGCCGGCGCCGTCTTTGAGGTGGATGACCGCATAGAGATTCTTGGAGTCGCCGCCGCAGTCCTGGGTTTCTGTTAGGTGGAAGGAGCATTGGCCTGTGACGTAGGCGGGGGGAG
Organism: Xanthoparmelia taractica; assembly: GCA_033085395.1. Classification (NCBI taxonomy): domain Eukaryota; kingdom Fungi; phylum Ascomycota; class Lecanoromycetes; order Lecanorales; family Parmeliaceae; genus Xanthoparmelia; species Xanthoparmelia taractica. The sequence goes on from JANQBS010000162.1 coordinate 16,934, forward strand.
CGGGGGAGGAGGTTGATGGGGATGGAGTGGTTGTGGCGCTGGGGGGAGCCAGGGCGGAGATCCATGAGGAGACTTGGCTGTTGTAATCGTCTGGGTAGGCGGACGCGGGAGCAAAGCCGTCGATGGTGTTGACGGAGCCGGCGTCGCTGGAATCGCTGTCGTTCTCGTTGTCAGAACATCCCGGGTAGTCTTCACCGACGTCAAGCGCCCAGTCTGTTTCGAAAGTTGAGACGTCGTCCGTGGTGTTTAGGTAGAAATTGCTGCCATCGGTAATAAATTCTGCAATTGTATTCTTAAAACCTGGATATGGGGGCCCATTGAGCTCGTTCGTGACTATTGGAAGGTGTGGGTAGATGTTGTCATTCTTTCCCGTCACGTATTTCGCTAGTGCATAGTAGGCCAAATTGTCTGAATTTCGTTGTACGTAGTAGCCGGTACTGCCGGCCCCTGGACCTCCTTGCCAACGAGCCAGGAGTTTGGTCACTAACGGGCCATATGCCACAGTGGTATAGGACCTGCCTGAGCTCCCAAGCTTGATGTCTACGGTTAGATCGTCAACTCGAGGATTCGGCTTCGGAGAGTCAGCAGCCAGGTCCAGATGCAATAGCTCGTGCTGGTAAATAATTAGTAAGGTAACCGGGGCGCTTAAAACACTTTCCAGATACTTACGAGGAAGGTCTGTGCTCTGTTGTCATAATTCGACAAACGAAGGTTTCCTGGACTATTTAGACCTTTCCCGTATGCGATAGCATCTTTCAAACTCCTTCGGTTAAAGAATCCTGGACAGAAGTTGATCATTGGATATTTGCTATCATCTTTGTCGTGGTTTTTGGCGTAGGCAAGCGGAGTCGGTTTAGGTTTGTCGCCAGGATTCGGTGGGCTGGAAGTATTGAGCAAAGACACGAGTCGTAAGACTGTGAGACGACTTACTTCGGTTAGCACGGATCCTGATCCGGCCTGTTCTGGCAGCGATCATATGGGTCATCACATCGAACTTTAATATAATGTTGGAAGAGGTAGTTCTTATAACTATAGATAACAGTCGCTGCATTCGCCAGTACAGCTTGGATCTGGGGCTGCTTGTCCTTGTTCAGTCCTGGAGCACCAAGGAATTCCAGTGCAGCTGCGTTGTTCCAGTCGATATCTGAAGCAACCCCATCGGTATTGCTCAAGAGCCACGCGTCATAGTAGGCATCATCAATTTTGCCCTTAGCTCCAGGGAAGTTTTTGCAGCCACTATAGCCGTACAGCCATGTCCCGACAACGTTTTGCGTCCCTGCATCACCAGTGGCTCCAGGTGGTATGTCGGTACCGGTGGGTGTGACTTGATAAGGCGTATCCTCGCCGGAGAAGTCGGGCGGCTGGGCCGTAGCGGCAGGGGTCGCCGAGTCCTGGCTCATGGTGCATCGTATAACCAAGGACAGTACTGTAAATGTTGATCTTAGATGCATTTCGATGAAAATTCTTAGAGGGATGCAGGAAGAAAGTTGCGTTGCTTGAGAAAACAAGGATCAGCTATAGATATATGCTCACTGACATGATCTGACGCAGAGCCCCTAAACCAGGACCTTCGACACGAGTTGCTTGGTATAAGGAAAGAAGCATTGCCCCCTTCCTGATTCATCCCCAGTCACTGCGCCGTTCATAAGACGGATCTTGCACTCCCTGTCCGCGCAAATGTAGTTTTCCCTCCAATGAATGATATTGACTACCAACAAGATGACCGGGCTGTTGTATCGTCCTGCCCGGTAGTTGACACGTCATGCCAATCATATTGCCCTTCATTCATCTTATGCCAGCATGTTCCGTGTTTCAGCTACTTTTTGGACCTCTTCTGAAGCTGAAGAGGCGCAGTCAGGACAGTTGACACAAGTGCTGATAAACGGAGATTGATTTTTGTAGAGCTTGATAGATCAATTTCCGAACAATGAAACAAGCTCACTAATGCAACAGCTACATTCCTGACCTCCTCTGAAGCTGAAGAGGCGCAGTAAGGACAATTGACACAAGTGCGGATAAACGGAGATTGATTTTTGTAGAGCTTGATGGATGAATCTCCGAACAATGAAACAAGCTCACTGATGCACGATTCCTGATTGGTGCATAATAATAGACGGTTCTTATCCACAGCAAACGATTTGGGGCGTAATTCGAGATGATTAGTGCGCTTCAATGATAAGCAGAGGGCAAGACTTGATGGAGAAAGATACTTTACGTAGGCGCCGCCGCCCGTGCCGTGACACATGTACTCCTCTTTGCAAAACCGTTGGCGGGAGGTTCGGGAGGCCTTGACAGATGAATATTTTTTTGGCCGAGGGTAAAAAAGTCGCGAAATTTCAAGAATCCTCTTATAGAACGATAATCAGGGCTGTTCAAAAAGTCTATTAAGTTGCAATTGAAAGCGTATATCTAATCCTCTTAGTAACTTATTAAATATCACGTAGCGTTATTATTAATTATACGTGACGAAGCTTGAATCTATTAATTTTTCGAAATTTTTAAAATAGAGCTAAAAAAAAGTAAATAAAAATCTAATAAATTTAATAAATTTGAACTTTAAGCACGTATATAAAAATAATTATACGTGTTTTAAGCTTATAATTAATTACGTTAAAATTCTTATACTTAATTCTTTATTTAATATTATTTATATATAAAGCGTAGCGTTATTGCACATTATATAAGAGAAAAGTTATTATTTTTATTAGATTTTTAAATAAATCTTTAAAAAAGTAAATAAAAAATCTTAAATTTAAGTATCTTATATAACGTATAATAACGCTACGCTTTATATATAAATAATATCGAATAAAGAATTAAGTATAAGGATTTCAACGTAACTAATTATAAGCTTGAAACACATGTGATTATTCTTATATACGTGCTTAAAGTCTACGATTTACGATCTATTTACCCCCGGCAAAAAAAAAAAAATCCTTTATCAAGGCCTCCCGAACCTCCCGCCAACGGTTTTGCAAAGAGGAGTAACCCTCTCGGCTGACAGGGGTAGACACATCCAAAGCATATGCGACTTATCAAAGAATACGCTCTGGTGTTCCGTATATGCAGAGACTTCATAAATAGAAATCTCCGTACGACTAACGGCGAGGGCGGCGTAAATTAAGCTATCTCCGTTGACTATTCTTAATCCGGCTAGGTAATGGCTGGGTCAGTGAGGTGCCTTTCCAGGCTTCCAGCTTGTACTTGACGGCGAGGTAGGCCTTGAATTAAAATCTACGCCATCTGCCTAAAAGCCGTCTGTCTCATCTATCCCAACATTCTTCTGTCATTCTATCCTAATCGACCGCCAGCTACTAACCTCCCTTCTCGATTTGTAAGTCTCATTCCACACGAAGCGGACGAATTGCCAAATGTCTCCAAAGCATTCAAGAGTCTCACGCTATAGAACATTGTCTATAGCTCTCTCCGTCGTCGTCCTCATGTAATCTTCCCCCTATGCCAAAGAAATGTGAATTAAACAAATCACTGATACGATGCAGCCCCTGCCTCTTCTTCCTCGTCTCTGTCCCTAGTCACGCATTCTCGCTCTTCAACCAGACCAGCTACCTCTTTAACCCACTCAGCTACCTCTCCACCCACAAACCCACCAACCCCACCACAGCAATGGGCGACAACCCCTTCGGCTCCTGCCCCCAGAACCCCCCTCTAAACACCAGCAAGCGGACCGAATTCGGACGCACGGGCTGCACCGTCTACGGCCATCCATCTGCCGGCGGCATCCTGATCAAAGAAGCCGACATCGTCGATATGCGCTTCCTGCACCTAGACCGCTTCGCCGCAGCGCCGCGCTCCACGGACCCCGTCGACGAAGACAACTTCTGCAAGCGCATGCGTATGCTTGGGGCCACGTGGTGGGCGGACGAGCAGGAGTGGATCGATGTGCAGCTAGGCTTGCAGGGTCGCACGGAGGTGCAAGAGCGGCGGCTGTTGTTTGGGTGGCCGACCAGCGGGGACGGCGTTTGGGTGTTGCGGTTTGAGAGTGAGAGGGCGCTTCCGAGGGACTTTGGGAGGATCTCTTTGTCGGTTGACATGGATGAGCGGTGTCGGGTTATGAGGGAGTACGGCGCTAGGTTTTACGATGATCCACGTAGGGTGGAGGAGCTAAACCGCTGGCTGTGAGGACCGAGAAGATCATGTCGCGTTGCTTATTGGGATCGACCCTTACATGTTCATTCATATATGTAACACAAGTTCATAGAAAATAGCAACAATGGGTGGTACAGGTTTAGGTGAGTATGAACCAAAATGCGGCCGGCTAGCCAACGTATCTAAGAAAGGTAGTCTCCAATCACTTGAGTCTTACCACGAGAAACGAAGTCACAGTTTCAATGACAACATCTCCTTAGATCTATATAGCAGAACTCGGACACTACCCTGTAGCACCTAACGACAGAACCATAGGCGGCTTATACCCACAAGTCGTCAAAAAGCTCTAACTCCGTTCCATCGATTAATGCAATTATAATTCCCCTCAGTTTCCCCTTAGTATTTTGCTATCTAATTTATATGTTAGAAATATCGAACTAAAGGCTCAATATATGCAAGTGGCACATTCAAAGGGTTTGGCAGTGAGGAAAAGAGGGCGGCACCGTCGGCCCCTCGCAAGTTCATTGTGTTAGAAGTCATCTACGGATGCTTTGTCCTGCTGCACAGTATACCTGACAAATGCCTAGGAGGGAGGGGACGGAAGTACGGGCTTACAATGATAATAAGCGTGCTCGATTGCATTCAGAATCAAGAGGATGGACCAACCTTCAAGAGCGCATAGTCTTTGTCCGGACAAAGTAAGTTTCGGCATGCTTCACACGTTTAGCCAGCCCGAAGGACGTTAGTGGAGCGTCCAGCGCCATCGCGGGTCTTCCCTTGATAGACTTGCAGTCCAGATCTTCTTCAGGCGGCCATTGCAGCAGCTTGTTCATAACAACCTGCACCAAAACTTGGGCCGGTAGATTCACGAATGGCGCACGTAGCGTCGGCACGCTCTTCACGACCACCCCACAAGCGCTCCAAAAACGCTCCGCATTGACGGATCCATGCAAGCAGGCCCCCCTGGAACGTCATGCAGGGAAAAATATCTTCGATCTGCCATGCCCCGACATTAGCAAACACAGCGGCCTGCAGACATGCCGCATATCGATCAGTTCCCGCTCTCAGGAGCGAAGAGGGAGCAATGGGGCTCTTGCCTTCGTGTGCACCGTCTCGTGTCCGCAGCATCTTAGCCTGCTTCCTCAGCCGAGGTTGCCGGAAGATGTCCGTCACCGTCAGCGCGAGTCCTGCAGCCGTGCGAGGCCAATTAGACGCTTCGCCAGGAGCGAATTATCACCGATACGCAGGAAATTGTCGTTAATGCCGAAGCCGCTACTGCTGCTGCTCCCAATCCCGAGCACAAACGCCCAGAGCGCCCGCAATTTTCTCTCCGCATCGGTAGCGGATTCTTCGCTTGCAGACAACCGTGATTTGGAGGAATTGAATAAAGACAGTTGCTCTAGCGTCAGCGACGCTCCCAGTTCCTCGAGGCGACGTTGGTCACTCTTCCATGATGCATTCTTTGGCATCCACATGATGGGAATGAGCGTTGAAGGGACCATAGCTAAGATGACTGATCAATGCATTACGGGTCGGCTCATTTGCCTGAGATTAACGACATTTCCATCATACTGTGCTGTTACCTTGATGCATTGGTCGCCGAGAAGACGTTTCAGTGTGAGGAGAGAGTTCTTTCGCGATGCTTTACAAACTGCATCCGGGCTATCTTGCTGCTCATCGAAGACCAAAAGCGTGTGGACTCTAGGACGAGATGCTTCTCCAGCACAATATGGATCATGGAGTCCAAAATGTGCTGTTTCCAAAAGTAAACTATAACTTTTTAATGTAATTTTGTCATCTTAACTTAATACTCTCTCCAGTGTAAATATATAAGGGTAGCGAAATTAATTAGTCATCGTTAGCTACGTCAGTTGTCAAGGGTCAATTTAATTTGAACCACTTCGTAGTATCGAACAGAGGATATAGTAGAGGTGGTGTAGATGAATCCATCAAGGGCGACTTAAACACATGTTCAATTGGCTTCCAGCTACTCGTTCTGTATATAGTTCGACCACGCCACCATTAGACATAGAACAAGCAGTAACAGAGAAGCGGACATGCCAACGCCGGACTCAAAGCATTTTGAGCGATACTCGACCAATCTTGGTGTTACGTAGTTGGAGATTTGCAATTCTTAGCAAGCGTGTCAAGAACAACTTCGTGTTTGCAAAAAGATGGGAAAACAGGACGTGTAGCGAAGGAACTTCCACATCTGTCCTTTTTGCGAGATTTTGCCGTTTACATCTGGGCAGTAAGCGGGATTTGGGGCAAAGGCAGGGTTGATGAGACGGAAGGTCGTGGATGTCAGATTTGCCGCCGTGGCCTTGAAAATTGTTGATGGAAACGACGAGGTCGTCCTTTCGCTCCTGCCCTGAGAAAATCCAGAGACACCCACCGCTGCCTAAAGTGTGCAGCATAATAGACCAGGATGTATCAAACGTATACGGTGCAAAGTCATACTATCCCATGAACGCGCCTTGATGGGATAGCTCGCTCGCGAAGTTTAGAATGGGTGATGCATACCCCTTTTAGTGTCCCCGTGCTGCTAGAGGTGAACATAAGATATGAAAAGCTAAAGGATGGCACCTGAGGTTAAAGATCAAGGGGCTTAGCGACCCTCGAGTAAGTTTCTTCCAAGTAATTGGAGTCGATAATCACCAGGGTGGCCTGGTAAGTTAAGATGTCCCTTGCCTCCGTCATGCCGATATATAGCGTAACCTGTTGCACGATTGACCGCAGCCGCTGCTCAGGTTAAGCGCTGTCAAGCAAGGCAGACGCACGGGCAAAGATTCGAACAGTTTTTGCTTACTGGGGTTGTTTATGCTGAGCCGATAGATCTATATCAAGACCTGCGCTAAGTGCTATAATTAGTAAAAGAACAACAATTATGATCAGGACCCCAATAGCTTTGACAAGGCCTTAACCATGTACTTGAGCTTGATCATTAGGCTGAATCGGCTGCTTAAAGCCAGGATGACTCGAGTTATAAAAGATGGGACAATTCAATCTTTCAGATCCTATGCAGTACTTGTTCTCATCTGGTGGAGCAGCAAATTGAGGGTCTGTAGAAGGCTTAACTTCCAGCCCAGAATCTACTGTCCTGGCCATCGCTGGAATATTAGAAGCGAAAAATTCTTTCAAACAATATTCGAAGATTAGAGATACAGAACAAAGAATTCCCAAGAAAAGGGAGAGGACTGAGGGATGAAGACAAGTCGCACCTTTTTTTTTGACAGCCGTGTTGTGGCCATGTATTGGTCTTGGAGTTTCAAATTTTGAGGCAAATGCTGCAGACAGGAGAGGCTTAGCGATCAATTTGCTGCGTTCATTCATGCAGTACCCTAAGGCACCTATAAGCAATCTAAGGTGGACTTTTAAACGATCAGGTACTTTGAGGGATCTTGGATGTCGCAATGTTGTGGGGTTTTTTTACATAGATTCCTCCGTGATGTAGGGGCTATTTCGCCTTAGGAGTGTACTGAACGCGAAGTAGCGGTGCCATCGACTGTTGATATGCCTATGTTCGCCTAGGGAAAAGACATGAAGACATATATATAGAGTCGAATCAGTTCTGTGAAGCTGATGTGGCGATTGTTCTGCGGTGCTACAATTGAAGAGATTGACCGGCCACTGAGGCGTCGTGCGCAGAGAACTTGGAAGGATTTGTGTTGCAGCCCAAGCCAGCCTCAATGCAGATATGAGAAGGCTAGTATGGCCGAAGAAACTAGCTCAGCCTGGTAGAAAGCAAGTTTCGAATACTCAGCTCTCGGAATCTGAGCAGGGTCAAGTCATCCGGATAGGAAGCTAGAAATCGAGCAAAAGCAGTGTGATTGATTTTAGTGCCCGTCATCGGACGAGGTCATTGAACGTGCTTGTGGTAGAGATGTATCAATGATTGTAGTTAGGTCTGCAGGATGTACGAGAACTGAATTCAGGCCGCAGAGAGGAGGAGCTTTGCTTATTCCTTGCCTCAGCTCGCAGACGGCCCGCTCCAAGCCCCTTCGGGTTACGATCTACTTACTACTGCCGTAGTAGCCAGTGTTGCTCTGAGAGCTGAGGAAATTCCTTGTCAGTCACCAAGTAAAGGATGATGAGGTAAGCAAAACACTAGGCAATCATTGGTGAGGGCGATAGGGCGATAGGGCGCTTATCTCTCAACGTCCTGTGGATACTGGATAGCAAAATCTGTAATCGTTGAATTGATGGTTTGATACCATCACTTTCCACTGATTTGAAGGTAGCAATAGCTGCACGTTGCTCGATGAACGCGGTGTGAATCTTGCTAGATTGAAGAATGATGTCCAGATATACAAACTTTCCTCTGGATGGCCTGGAGCCTTCAGCATTTCATATAGGCAACGTAGTCGGCTTACAGACAAATCTGAGCCGAGGGAGTAGAGCTTGTTACAGGCGAGAACTCCTGACCCAGCAAACGATACTGCAAAACACCCTGGACAAACTCTTCTCTGAAACACTGCCAAATGAATTACAGGACGATGCCAACATCGTTAAGCTCTTGAACGATTTACATTATGCACCCACGGGCCCAAGAACAAAGGCTTGTCGCCGACTAGAAGAGTATCTAGGAGATGATTTCAGCGGTTTTGCATCTCTAGTGGAGGATCTAAAAGGGTTTCTAAAGGATATCTCGAGTTTGATTAGGACTGGACTGGAGGAACTGTCTTCAGCTTTCGTCGTACAAGCTAATGGAGCAAGGATTTTCGCCATTACGAGAAGGCAGCGTCTAGAGCGCCGCCAACACCGGGACACCAGTATAGAGAATGAAGACCTGAAGGAAATTTTCAGCAACATAAGGAAATCTACAGAACGAGTGCTTAGAGTCGCGGCTCTATACCAAAAGTCGTTCTCAAGCCGGTCTGACAATGATACAGCGAGTCTCACAAGCGTGGAGACCGAGGTAGGCTGTGCGCTTAAGATGAAGTTTTCCGTAGCTAAAAGCCTTCAGCCAACAAGTGGGGAACCGGCATTGAGCTTCTTGTCAGTGTCGCTATCTTCATCGACTATGACGGGTCCCGATTTGAGTGAAAAAACGCTTCTCGATACAGGTGCAACAGCATCTTGTGTTTCTGAAGAATTAGCTTCCAACCTTAACTTGATTACCACACCCAGTGACAAAGAGGTCATTTGGACAGCCTCCCAGGAGCAAAAGATCTTTCACAATGGTGAGACCAGAGTGAAACTTAGTTGGAAGAACAAATCAGGTAAAATCGAGAGGGTCAAGGTGATAGTCTACGTTGTTCCCGGTTGGGCACTGCCTCTTATATTATCGCACGATTTCACCAAGAATCACCCCAACGTGTGGGATGTCGCCGACACTACCGGCATGCTACATGAGCGCGTGGCTGTGCTAGGGTTTGGAAGACTCAGTAAAGAGCAGTGAGCTGCTGAGAAGACCTTTGAGCAGGACCATACCCAAGTGAACCGAGACAAAGATAGAGAAATGATCGATGCAGAAAGAGCGGAGCTTGAAAAGAGACTTGATATTTCTGCAAGGAATTCGAGTGCAAGGTCCGGAGAAAGGCCCGGAATCGACATTTCTTGCTAAGGAATGAATGGAACGTGTGTGGGATTGACTGCTTGATTGAGTAGATAGGCTACGAATGCTCTGAAAACTCTTCTCCGGAGCAACATTGATCCACACCGGGCTTGGCATACGGAGAGCAGATGCCAAATTCATAACACTTCTTCGATTACTGGGAGCCAGTCAGGCACAAGTGGCCGAAGTCTATAAGCTGGCAGGGTCGTCCAGCACCGCGGATTTGTTTAAAGTCCCATAACATCTGCGTCTTTCGTAACCCTAGCCTTCTAAGAATACTAAGATTTGTGAGTTCGGAATGGTAAGAATGTTAGCCTTCGGGTCCCAGAAGGGACTAGTGCAATAACGCTAAGGCTAAGGGTTAACCGCTTACCTTAGCAGACGTGGCCCTAGCGTAGGATCTCTTAACGAATAGGACGAGACTTTTTGAGAAATTAGTCTTATCTCTATAACGAATATAATCTATCTATCACTATTTCTATATTACTATATAACTCTAAATTAATCGATATATATTTTTCAGTATATAAGCTAATCTTGCATGGGGTGTGCACTCGGTAGGGTTGACAATGCTGAAGGACTTGGCGAGCTCAGATCCAATCGCCTTGCAGCCGGGCAGGAAACAGCGGACGTATTTGCGGAGAAAGACCGGTCATTGGCGAAGGCCCTGGGAGGCAATTATAGAGTCTGGAGTGTAGTCGACCGGGAGCCGGTCCTTTTTGCGGTAGAGTTCCTCCCCGCGAAAGACTCTGGAGGATAGCTGAGAGATAATCTTGAAAGCAATTGGTTCCAAGCCGATCTCGAGCCATTCTATTTTGGTTTTCTCATCAGCCACAACAATCTGGCATGATCAGCGATATCTCCTCATACGTGGATTATCTAGTGAAATACTGCCGTAGCGTAATCGTTGCCTCCTTGGAGAGTGTAATGTTTAACTTGGCGTGATATTTTTTTTTTTTCATGTTTTCCTTAATGGCGTTGTGGAATATCCGATCGCGGAAGGAGCGTTGTCGAAAAGACTCAGATCCGGGGATGGTTGCTGAAGAAGCTTTAGCAATAGTACCAGGCGGAAAGCCAGTGCATTGGACTCACTTCCTAAACGATTCCTATCAAAATCCAGCGCCTCGTCGCCTCTGATACCATCGGCATAATCGGCGGATAGAAGAAGCTAGATGCCGGTGTCGGTCTGGAGATGGACAGCAGGACCAAGCCAGACGTCGGAGAGGAAAGATTAGAATTGCCCAAATCTTCTTCTGAAATGGGCAAAGAGGTGATTTACATTCTTAGGAGTATCATCAAAGATGTCCTTGGCGTGGTCATAAGAGTACTGCTTTGCTTGGCTGCGGTCAGCTCCCAGCCCTTCTCGCGATTGACCAAGGGAAACTTGGAGAGGTCATCCTTTTGAAAGAGCGATAGGGCAAATCGGCCAACAATGAGTTCAAGGCCAAGGCAAGGATGATGCCGAGTGCTTCGGGCGTGTAAAGGCTCACCAGGCCCGGCCGAAGGACATCTTCAATCATATTTGTCTGTTAAGGTTTCTTCACAGTGGTATTGACACTGAATGTTGACAGCCAAACGACGTGCTTGGCAGTGGTGGGGAGCTATACGTTTTATGCCAGCTGTCCGAGCAACAGGCTGACGTAGTGCTCGTCTCACCCTGGATTCAAACTTGGGGGCAGGTCATTGTCTTGGCAGAGAGGAGTGCTATTACTTTCCTTGGTCAGTGGGCTCTACATAAGGTAAGGTACTTGGTACTTAGACTGAAACGGGGACCCACACGGCAACTACGACGGTCCGTTAGCGAAAGAATTCGCGACCGAAATTAGCCCATGGAAGGATTTCCCGAGTGACCCAAGATGCCTCTCGGACTGGCCCTCATGGTAAAGTGCGATAAGCATGATATTATTCAGTAGCCGCGTTGTTTCGCGTGGTTTGCAGTGGTGGGGGCGGGATTTTTGCTGAGCTTCTCATTTGCCGATTGGGCCGTTGATGGAATCGAAGACGTCAACCGACATGGGTAGCTTACACTGTGATTTTGTTGACAAAAGTAAGGTAAGTAGGACACAGCACTCTACAGCACCTTCTCCTGCTTGTTGCAATAGCCCTCTCATCGATCAAAGCCAGGTAAGCAATAGATGATCCTACTGGCATAATAAGGTAGACACGGTGGAACCCACGGATTTTTCGGTCTCTATGGCTAGCCTCTGTCCGGTTAGCTGCTCACAAAACTTGGCTAACAGCTGGATAGGCACCCTGAGGCGGAGGATCTCGCATGCCGGAATTGATGGTTCACATGACTTCTACTGACCGTCTGGACCAGCCGTCTATAAACTAGACCTGTCCATATTGACCTTGCCTTCGAGTCATCGCTTGTTGACCGCTGCCGCCCAACCATTTACCATACGCCACCATAATGGCCGAGAAGGCTTTTCCAACTGAGTTCTACCTCGAAAGTATGGTGCACTTTCTCGACACCATCAGCTACAACGACACCAACTACAAGCATGAAGAGCGCGTGCGGAACCTACACTATGCATACTCCAAAGCGGTAGCGCACTTTGCACAACCAGTCCAGCAGCGCCTGCTCAAGGTAAGCGCTAAGAAAGTCCAAGCCTCGCTGCAAACCATTGTGGCCATGGTCGTCTACAGTTGGGTCAGGCTCTCGCCCGAGGTCATGGCGGACCTGAGCATCCACCTCACCTACATGGCCATCTTGGACGACGGCGAGGACGACCCAGAGGCCAGCATGACTACTTTCTACGAAGACCTTCTGGAGGGCCGGCCTCAGCAGGACCCGTGGTGGCGAATGGTGAACGATCAGTTTCCCGCCGTCCTTAGGCACTACGGCCCGTTCTGCTCACTGAATCTCGTGCGTAGCACTATTGACTGTAAGCTTCCACGGAACCCTGTTCGATAAGTTCAATGGAACTAATTCTCATTACAGTCTTCCAAGGCTGCTGGATTGAGCAATACAACTTCTTCGGCTACCCGGGCTCCTACGAATACCCGACGTTTCTACGTCGCCTCAATGGGCTGGGTCACTTCATGGGCGCCTGCATGTTCCCCAGTGCACAATTCGACGAAAAGAAGCTCTTCACCGAAATCACGTCGGTAATCGCCCATATAGAGCATTGGATGGTCTTTGTCAACGACCTCATGTCCTTCTACAAGGAGTTCGACGAGCCACGCGACCAGACCTCCTTGGTCAACAACTACGCCCGCTGCGACGGCACCACCCTCGACGAGGCCCTCAACAAGCTAACGCGCGACTGCATCGTGAAGTCGCAGCAGATCGTCGCAGTTTTCAAGGACAAAGACCCCAAGCTCGCCGATACCGTCTTCTCTTTTTGCCAGGGCTTCGTGACGTGGCACTTGTGCGACTCGCGCTATCGCCTCAAGGAGCTTTGGGATTGCGCCGGAAATGGTCCGGCCGGCCTTGCGTTCCGCCACTATCAGCAATCTGCCGCACAAGTCGGCGCCGTGGACCCCAAGGAGTGGGCCTTTCCGCTCGTCAAGGACTTGGCCGAAAAGCAGACCGTAGTATCAGCGACATTTGAAGGCCTTACTGGACGTGTCGAGCAGTCTTCGGAGTTTGCGGCTGGGAGTTCTGCTTGGTCGTTGGATAGTTTCCGTCATTATCTCACTAAGGTGTTGCGAGATTGGCATAGCTAGCACGATGAGTTTCCGAATATCTAACTCTATGCTCATTATAGAACCTTCCTTATTTGTCCTGCTTATCTTCTTGCCAATTGTGGCAAGTTGGTACGGAAGTATGTGTGGGACAGGTGGTTTGTGAGTTTCGTTTCGATGTCAAAGGAAGAAGGAATCTAGAGTTCTATACTCGCTAGTGTGAGTCATATACTTCCAAGTTGTGCTCTAGTGGTCTGAGCCATGTCATACATGCCCTGCACCTCTGCTCCTCCCATGCCAGCATCCGACACCAATCAAGGCGCTCTTATTTATGCAGCCGGCAAGACAAGCCAGAGTGATTATCCGAGTAATGTCCGGAGTACATGCGGAAGATGAAGTTCAACAGTACAGGGTACTTCTGGAAGAGAGAGGCTGCATGCATTTACCGTGAGTACGGGCTGAGGTAGGTTAATCAGCAGCAGTGCTCCACAAACAAATTAGAATACACGTACAATATATGCACTACTACCACCACCGGCATCTGTACCACGTCTATATATGCTATGATCTTCCAAGCGCCTTTGAGGAAGAACAATCTCTGCCTGACAACGAACATCAATTTTATCCTAGATTGCTCCTCAGGCCCGGTGAAGTCTACGGCTCACTCGTAAAAAGAGACTCAACCAAAAGTGAGAGAGAAGTTGAAGAATGAAGTCACTGTATTCTGCATTATTGCCTGCACCCTAGGCTAGAGCTCATTGCCAACGACAAACTACCAAAATAGCCACATGAAACATACCTCCCCTAAAATTCGCAACGTTTAGATGGCATTCCTCTCCCGCCGACTCGCACACACAACCCAGCGCCTTGCCATGGGCACAAGGCAGTGGATCGGCATCAAGCACAAGAACGCCAATGGCCAATATGACAGCTAGTTGGACACTACCCTCCGCCTCGGTGTATCAGGGCTATCCCTCATGCGCCTAAGCAATCAGCCGGCCGCCGCCCTGGTCCATCTCCGCTTCTCGCACCCGGAAGTCGCCTCCATCGCCGTCTGGCAAGAGATTAAGCCCACCCCGCCGCTTATCCAGTACACGCTGCCTACCGACGGCGCCGCAGCGCTAATGTGGGCGCGCAGCTGCATCTCTGTGCGGACCAGTCTTCTAAACGGATTTGCTGTGCGATCGGAGCTAGGGAGGGAGAGACGAGCCGCTGCGCCCGAGTCGAAGCGATTAGTGAGTGTATTCTCAGATAATCCAGTTCGTATCCATCTTTTTCTACTTCTCAACCTATCTGTTCTGGACTCTAGATCTCCTTAGGTCTTCGTAAGCGACGGCCTGGTAGACTGCTACGTTCCTGGCGGAGTATTCGCCCCAAGCGGCAAGAAGGTGCTGACTGTCCAACACTGCGTCTTCATGTTATATACTTACTTGCCAGAGATGTCAGTATTACCACTTCATGGCCTACTAGGTCCGAGAGGTTTCTCGTAGGGTACATGGCTGGCTTACCAAGGAATCTATGTAGATTGGTCTGCATGGAGAGCTTCAAAGGCCCTACGGCTTGGTCTATCACTTTCAACGACGAATATATAGCACCGAAAACGTTATGGCGTTCTTGGGCTATATCGCAGATTCCATGTTGATGTTTGCACGGGGGAGCCAGTGGGCTTTGGATCTTGGTTCTAGAATAGGGAAGGGGATAGTTATAAAGAGAAGCTTAAAGAAGCAGGATAGATTTACATGTCTGAGATTTGAAGAAGGATAAGGGGCCTACAAATTATCAAACACTATGCTTCTTCAAGGTCTTTCCCCCTTGCGCTCCAGCCTCTTAGTCAGTGATTCCCTTTTCAACGCCGCAGTCTGGGCAGCGCCCCGTGCCGCAGCCTGCTCCACATCATAAATGCTATCCATGACCACCTGGCTCTCCTTCGTTCGAGCGCCACAAATCCAATCAACGATGTTATGCATCTTGTGCCTCGATACCTTCAGCTTTGCTGGATCTTCCAATTGGCCTTGAACGTGTGATATGATTCGAAGAGCTCTTTCTTGCCATGATTGTTAGGCTTCCATTGCTGACTCTCGCACCAAGTGACCCAGATCTTTGCAGTGCTGGTATCTCTCGTCATAGAGAAGACGTAGAACTCTTTTGTCTACGCCCAACACTTCCGCATTTGGCATTGAGTGAGACGGCGCGCATGGACGAGGGTGGTACCTCCGCGGACAGCTTTGCTTTTCGGCCTCAAATGTGTGGGCTGAACGTCTTGGTATTGATGGTAGGATGGTGATTTCAGCGTGATGTCGTAGGTGAAGTCCGATTTCGGATTTCATCATGCCTGTTCTCCTTGACCATCTGTTTGCGCAAGAAAGGCCAGTCTGTAGCCTCACTAGCGGACTTCCAAGTGGGCAGTAGATCCTTCACAAACTACCTGTTCTTGGCAACGACGGCGCTATCCTCACCGAAGGGCGCAAACTATCTATGCGTCTTCCGAGTCCTTCTCGTTAGTCGAGCTTGTTATGGGGACGATCATAGGTATAAGCTGCCACTTGATTTCTTCCTCTGGCAGAGTATAATTTTCTTTGGTGAATTTTGTGATCTCCTTCGCCGAGCTTGTCTTGATTGCCGACTTGCGTGCTCTAAGACGTTTTAAACCTTCTTTTCAAATCAGGTATACTTCGTCTAAGAAAGTTCGGGTGATCGATTGGCGTACCATTCTATGCTAGAGTCACACGACACTGCGGTTGCTGTAGGATAGTGAGATGTCGAGATGACGATTAGAGGAAAAGGATGAATAGCTAGGGGTGAAGGAATCGGCGGACATGCTGGACTCCTCTGAAGATTTGGGCGTATGAGGGAGCTGTAGCAACGTTAGCCATACTTTGCCGCAGGTGTTTTTCAGAGATCAGACCCACCCTCAGATCCAGCTAAGGTTTGACGTTTTGTTTGGGGTCGTATGCTCACACTTATCTCCTGCAACGGTAATTGGCTTAATTCTTCGCCTCTTGCAATAGTAGTACCCTGCGCTCCACTCCATGACCGATCACGTATCCTTCGCTTCACAGATACAGTCGTCTCGGGCTCCTCTAAGCATTGACGCTTCTTTGTATTTTTCGGAGATGCTGTGAGCGTTTTATAGTGACTGCCGACCACTTCAAGTCTCCATTTGTGATACCCTTAACCTTGCAGTATTCGGGGCTCGATAAGTTGTAACCAATTGGGCCCGTATATCAATACCAAATGACATGATTCCAACCATACAGACATCTTTCTAGTCGACCTCGAGGAGCTGCGGAACACCGAGGCCAATTATTACCATTGTGGCAAGAAATGTGAAAGGGATGAACGCATTCTGTAAATCGGTTCTGTTAATGAATACCAACCAGAGTATCACGAAGACAAGGCCAAGGAATGTCAGAGATGCGATCCAAGCTAGGATCTTCCAAAGCGAAAACCTCGGCAGCGCATGCATGCCCCAATCGTCTGAGCTCGTGCTATTGGCACAACCATTCCTGATCCGCTTGGGAACCATGTTCAGCGTTGTTGTTCTACCTCTGCCCCCCCGGGGCTGATGAATACCAGCGATGAGCTCGCTCGCCGCAATTTTCATGTGGACTTCCTCCGGTGTCAGGCGTGAGATTTCGTAAGAAGTGGAAGAGGATGGAGGCAGGCCGATCTGTACCCTGATGATATTGTCACGCCCGGTAGAAGTCCTTGCAAACTTGATGAATTCAATTCCCAAACAGCTTTTCCACGAAAAGATCCTTCCTTTCCATGCGCGAACCCTGTTGTACTCCTTGATCAAGAGTTCACACAGGGATTTGTCGTCACGTATGTCAGGATGCTCTCGCAAAGAGCAGAGCTTTGTGCTTCGGGGCTCTGACCACGCCCTGTCTACACACCAATAGATCTCTTTGTAAGAACTCTGTAGAGGACCACCGGCCACCATTACTCCGGGCCTTTCTGGGCTCTGGGAACCTGAATGCACCGGAGACAGTGGATTTTCATTCGTTGACAAGTTCATATTTACAACAAATGGAGAGGAGGCCTGCCGATCTGGAGCCATATGCGAGACAGACTCAGGAGGGTTGGATTGATGAGGATGTAAGGCTGCTACCGCAATATCTGAAACAGGTTGACATCTGTCCTTGTACGCTTGCGCTTGTGCGTCTGGAACATCAATGTACAGCTTTTTGTTGGACCAGTACCATGAAATTCTCGAATTGGCTTGGGAACACGATCGATTGCCGTGCTTGAATGGTCGCCAATCCACCGGATGACCAACTCTTTCCTCGATCATTTGCTTACACCGGTCAACAAAAGGAGGACGAAGAACTAAATTAGACGATGTAAAGTTTAGATATCTCGCTCCGTCAAAATAAGTACAGAGACTGAAGCTCTTGAATGTCTGTGCTACTTGACCTGATGATGGTCGCTTGGAACTCTTATCAAGCATTGATCGCAGTAGAGCATGCATCTCCTGTGCTCTAAGATCTTTGGCTGCTAAGCGCGATAGCCATTGCAGCACTTCAACTTTGATTTTTTCGCCATCATCAAATCGGGAGTCACTAAGGCCATCCGAAGTCAGCTCTTCAACAGTGGTTGTAATGAACCTGCGGAAGTGGATTGTGCTGTGGAGACCCTCAATCAAGAATGTCAGCATTTCAATGAAAACGGATCCCAATTTCCAAACATCACCTCCCATGAGTTGTTCAGCGCTCAATTTATGGCTCATTTGGATAGGCTCAGTACGTGAATGGAAGTCTTGGTCTTCTTGAAAAGCATTCCGAATCTCTGGTGCATCATATTGCCATGCTGACTGGGCTTCTTTTGATCCGAGCTGCCAAGTCAATCTAGTCTTGAGGTCGACAGCCAAGCCAAAGTCCGTAAGCTTGGCTGTTATGGCTGGAGGGCTCCCGTAGGGTCCATAGAGCAGCACATTCGACGGCTTGATATCTGAATGGACGATTTGACACTTTTCGTGAAGATGGGCCAAAGCGCTCCCTAGGCCTTCAAACTCCGACCACAGACTTTTAGCTGCTGTCGAATAAAGTTCGTCTGATAGGCGATGATGGTAGATAATGGCGTTCCAGAGTCTTTCCAGAGTCCAGATCTGACTTTGGCACCCGATTATTGAAGAGCTCATCCTTTTCCTCGGCGGAAAGAGGACGCCGGAGTGATATCATAAAGTGATCACCGGCCTGCTTGACGTGAAATTCGCCTTCCCCGAAAGTACGACGAAGGAATGTGATAATGTCTTCACTCCTGAGGCAGTATGTGGGAACGGCTTCCATATATTTCTCATCTTTCTTGCGATGCGATGCGCTGTGACGGCGTAAAGGCATCGTACTTCAGCACTGCAAGATACTCCTCGATTCTTAGGGGAAAAGGGCTGAACAGAGCATCTTTGAACAGAATTGCCTCCGTCACTCAGATGTGGTCTGACCAAGGTCGGTTAGCGCTTATTAATAGAACGAGCTGCGCCGTCAAGCTGCGCCTTAGGTACGGTAGGTAGACCTTTCTAACCCGAAGGGGTTTACGCGTGTTCCTGAGATTATACGATTTAGGGCTAGGTTCAGCAATGCTAATATCTCTTAAATCTCGATATTAGTATACTTCCTATTACGATTTAATTAAGTTATATTAATATCTATTATCTAGCTTTTATTTTTACGCTAATTACTCGACGTTATTATTATAAAATATTTAATTATATAAACGTATAGCTGGTTATGTCTAGTCTTAACGCTCGCTTCTCCGTACTTAGCTAGCGTACAACCTACTTAGATAGTTAATAGTTTATCCACTACACTTATTATTAATTATATTAGTAGTTAATTCTTAATATTAAACTAGCGATAAGTTTTATCTATACGTAATATTAATTATAGAATATTAATAAAATATTAACTTATTTAATAGAGTCGAGATATCTTACTATATTACTAAGTAAAAATCTTCTTTAAAATAATATACTTAATATAATAATATAACGTTTTAAGAGAGAAAGATAAAAATAATATAGTAATGAAAATAATGAAGATGTTGTAGTAGTATTACTATACGATAGTAATAAGAAGGGACGACGATCATAATGATAATAAAAATAATTAAAGTCTCAACACGAGTCATCGGTCGAATCGCCGGTCTTTGCAGTGCCTCTGAGCCCAAGTTCGCTGAGGGCCAGAGTTTTATCGATGCTTCCAAACGATAAGAGTCGGCAACTATCAGCCTTACCTGACGACCATCCGAATGCTTTGCGGTCTTTTTCGCGAGGTACTGCATTCCCAGGGCGAGGGACCTCGAGACTTTCTAGCTAAGCGAACAACGGATTTTTGAAATTGTCAGAAGTCGATCGAAGCTGTCTCACTTTTCCAATTCATTAATACATGTACGCAGCATCATCAACAAGGGAAAGATGTGACGCACTCGCAGCAACGGGACATTATATTCCTGAGCTTCAGCGGGGTGATCTTTGGCCGCCCACATATGTACTACCAGTTAACGATTTGACGACAATATTTCTCGCATCTCGGGAATATTCGTGGTTATTCTACCATGAATGCAATCGACAGCGATGAACGATACCAAAGATAATGAATTCTCCGTGTGACACTGTTGGCAAATTTCGATAACGCGACCAGTATTGTGAAGTCTATAAAAGAGAAGTAAAGAGGGTCTACGACTTTCATGTGTGAGAAACAAGAAAGATTGATAAAGAGAGCTGCAACTGCCATGCAGGCAACCAACAAACGCACAATCAGAACACAGCTCTAGATGCGATGATGAGTGAGGGATTGTCTCCGAGGGAAGCGTAGTGAGAAAACTTGGGTTCATCAAGGCAGGCAGGTAGACATAGCATTCGAATCGCCGCCCTCACTTATTTATCTATTCTCGGACACGAGTCCCCGCCGTACTCTTCCAACCGCACGGCCAGCGATCAAGCCAGCCAGTAACCAATTAACATCCAAAAACGGCAAGACTTGAACACCCGCTTAATAACGTCATGTCAAGACTGCTCAAACAAACGCAAAATGAAGCGAAAGCAAGCCGAGAATCCATAACGACTCCTAGGTAAAGACCGTATCCAACAGAGACAAAAACGAGAGACTAAATAGTGCAAAGAACCAAACCTTTACTCCCAAAACAAACTCGCAACATATACCAGACAATCTGACCTCCCAATCCTTCTTTTGTTGAATCTCAATCTTTCCAATGTATCCCTTCCGTCAATCACCCAACCCCTTCACCCCTCCTCCATCGCCCCATCCCTATCTCCATCACCATCACCATCCCCTCTAAATATCCGCAAAGCCACTAACAAAATCCTCCGCCAACAAACTCTCTGGATCCTCCTCCAACAACGCCTCCCTCTTTCCCTTCTTCGCCGCCACAGGTGGTTTCGGCTTCGGCTTCGGCGCAGGCGGCTTCGTCTGCTTCGCTGCTGATGACGCGGTCGGCTTAGCGAAACCCCCGGAGTGGGCGGGAGCGGGTTGCTGGGTTGTCGGATGGTGGGGCGGGACAGGGGGTTTGGGTTTGGCCGGGTCGTGGTGCTCTTCTTCCGGCTTAGGGTGTTGTTCTGGCTCCTGGTGTTCTGCTGTCGGATGATGGGGTGGGACAGGGGGGTTGGGTTTGGCCGGGTCGTGGTGTCCTTCTTCTGGCTTAGGGTGTTCTGGCTCGTGTTGTTCTATTGTTGGCTTGTGGGGCGGGACCGGGGGTTTGGGTTTGGACGGGTCATGGTGTTCTTCTGTTGGGCCAGGGTGTTCCGCTGGCTCGTGCTGTCCCGCTGTTGGCTTCGTTCTGGTGGGAAGGTTCGATGGTTTGGGCTTTACCGCTGGTACGGGCAGTTTCCCACGCGCTGTCGCACTCATTCCCGAGGGATTGCTGCTGGAGCTGGGATGTTCGGGCTCTTCTGAACTTCCAGTGTGATGCTGCTGCACGGTACCAGCGTGTTGCCCACCTCCACGAACGGCAGCTCCGCCGCGAGGGGGACCTCCATGACTGGAAGCTCCGCCGCGAGGAGGACCGCCACCTCCACCTCCACCACGTGGAGGAGCTCCTACTCCCGGAGCCGCTCCACCACGTCCACCGCGTGTACCGCCGGCGGTACCTCCTCCTCTGTGTCCTCCAGGACCCCCGCCTCCTCCGTCGTGTCCATCCGCCCCAGGTTCAATGACCTTTCCAGTTTTAGGGTCCCAGTGTTTGACGTCTGGGTGAGGTGGCTCCAGCCCTTTCGAGTGTGCATCTAGATTCTGCCCGATCTTGGCGAGTTCATGATCTCTGTCTTTCTGTTCTTGATCCTTTCGCTTCAAAGCAAGTTCCTGCTCCTTTTGCTCCTGGTCTTTCAGTTTATCCTTGTGCGTAATAAGGGCACCTGCACTACTTGCGACAGAAGAGACAACGGAAGCACCGGCGGCAGTCCACGCTGCACCCGATGATATCGGTGGTGGAACGGGAGCTTGTCCACTCTGACTTGATTCATCGAGGCCCTCTTCCGTGCCAAAGGCGTCGAGGGTGGGTCCGATATTCGGTATCTCGAGCGATCTTACAATTTCGCTTGGTAGTTGTAGTACGACCTGCAAAGCAGCTTCGGCCAGCATGGCACGTTGAGCGAGGCCAGTGACAGCCACAGCACACTCGTCTTTTTGTTCTTGATATTCAGATTCTTGACCGTTGCCCAAGAGTATCGGTAGGCCGAACATAGTAGCATTGGAAAAGGCGTCGTTGTCCACTTGCGTGCCACGCTCGACTATTCCTGCCAAGGTGTCTTCAAGACCAGGATTTGCAGCCAACAAGGCTTCGGTCAGCGCATAAACTGGTCCATCGACAGGTGTGCTATCTTGCGTCGTCGCCTGGGTCGGAGAGGCGTCATCCTTGGAGCTATTAGTTGACGGAGAAGTAACTGTCACGCCAATTTTAGGCCTGACCCCGCTGGCATTCTTGTAATAAGCCGATTCAATTTGAGCAGCTGGTGTTTCAGGTGCAGTCGGTGATTGCGGCGCACTTGTCGTTTGTTGAATTGCGTCTGCTGCTCCTTGAGATGCGTCTGTAGAAGTAATCGCGTTATTGACCGAAGCTATAGCAACCTTGGTGATAGATGGCTGCATGATGGACGACAGCATCGAATCAGCTCGTTGTATGGTCGGCGCAAGAGGCTTGATGATTGTATGCATCTTGTCAAATACTTGATGCTGCTTGAGGACTTCCTTGTCGAGTCGCATTATACCATGAAGAGCCATCTCAGCCAAGATGGCTCTGTCCTTCGCACCTGGCAAAGGAGTTGGATCGACAGGTGCACTTTCCGGGGCAGGGCTTGAAGGCTCGCTGTTAGAGTTCACAGCTGCTGCAGCTTGTGCGCCGACTGATCGGAGAGCTGAAGCCGCCATAGTTGCAATTGGCCCACCAATCGAACCAAGCTTAGGCAATTCTTTATGCACTAAGGGGACAGTCACACTCAACCCAGTGGCAATATGGTCCATCAGACTCTCATTGTTTGAGTCGGCAATTATGTCAGCAGCGTCCATACCATATTTCAAGATCCTGCCAGGGGGGGTTACTTCAGCAATCTTTTCACCCACTTTCAGAGCCGTGCCTTTATGCTTGATCACCGCCGAACCCACTTTCTTAGCGGTAGATTTGTGCCTGGCAATTGTGGTTAGAAGTGCTTCCGTGTTGGACTGACTGTCTTCGCTAGAATCCCAGAGAAAGCGTAACGCCTTGACGAGCCCTTCTGCACCGTTGCAAGCATCGCTCATGGCACTGACCATAGAAGGCTCTAGCAAAGCTTGGAGCTTGCCGAGAAGAACTTCCGAGTTATCAGGGGCATGGACTGAAGAGTCGAGAAGTGAGTGGAGACCGTCAAACACGGACGTCGGTGAATCGAATAGAGACTCCGTGTCCGCAGCACTTGAATTTGTTTTGTCCCACGCCGGTATGGAAACCACACGGAATGACTTGACCCGGCTTGGAACTTTAGTGGCAATGTTGAAAGCTGGATCAGGTTTCGCAACGAAAGAGTCCTTGTAGAGCTGAAAGACATTACCAAGAGGCCCAATGACCGAAGCACTGTTAGTACTTCCCCCAAGCACGTGGACTCCTATCGCTTCCAAGTTTTCCTTTACAATGACTGGGGATCCTGAGTTTCCACCAAAGGTGTCAATCTCGTATTGAAGTAGTTTGTTGGAAGTTGCGAGATCAAATTGAGTGGGCAAGAACATCTCGTACATGTGTTCGCCATATGCAGCATCACCAGGAGAGAGAAGATCGCCAGGGTAGCCGACGACACCAAGATTGAGATTACCTATGAACTATGAGCGACATTTATCAACGTCCCGAGTAGGGTCATCGTACCTTTAGCAGGTGTGTCTGAATATACCATGGGCGTAATGCCAGTAAAAGGTCTGTCGACTTTGATGAAGGAGACATCGTACTGTTCACGTGGAGCTTTGATCCATTCCGCGGGGGTAGCGACAGTCTGACCGTGACGGAATTGGACAGAAGTATCGTCAACGTTATCACGACCGTAGTAGCCGATCCATGCTTTCATCTCTTTGACGAAGCCAAACTTATGGTCCCAGTCGAAAGACATGTGGCCGGCTGTAACAATTAGATCAGGCGCGATGAGCCATCCAGTACCCATCATCCAAGGATCTTGAGCATCATGGCCCTCCATGCGAGCCATAAGCTTGACGACAGCTAAAAAATGAAACGTCAAACCAGGACTTCACCTTACAGGTGAGGGGTTACATACATCGATACTTGCCACCTTCAGCAAAATCTTCCGCCTTGACCAAGGTTCGCATGTCTTCACCGACAATACTCTCGTCAACGTGCAGAGAGTTCGGTCGATAGAAAGCAGCCTCCGGAGGCTTTTCTTCGGTATGAGCCTGCTCTAGCTCCCATAGTCCAATGGTAGTTGGTGTCGCTGCGACAAGAGCATTTGCGACCTTAAACCCGCTCTCCACACCTCGAGAGTTTCTGGCCTTGGCCTTGATAGGTGCCGTCGCCTGGACGCTTTTGGTGATCATCGTAACAAATAGCCAAAAGACCGGTCATTCAAGGACCGGAGAAGATCAATGATAGTTGTGAAGTGGGCTGATATGAAAAAGAAGATATTGAAGTTGAATGTTTGGATGCTCTTAGAAGACCTTTGGTACTGTCTGTATTTATATTATACCAGAGTTCGAAGTCATAGGAATGCTGACCGGGTTCTTCGCCACTCAGCGCAGCAGCTGATCTTGTCTCTTCCCCCAGGAATATTAGGAGGTGATGCTGGCCGGCTGTGTTGATCTTGAGTCACCAGCTACGCTCTTTCATAGATCCTAAGGGGGCACAGTATGAGCAGGCAATCTATCCTGACAAGCTGAAGACATTTTACCGATGGAAAATTCAACGATCAGACACTTCCTTTTGGCCACAGATGATTTAGGATTCTTCTGCGGAAACCGCCTTTTCTAACGATTGTTTTCAAAAAAATACGTAGGACCATACGATGCCTCAGACGAAGACCCAAGAGCGCTGTATCCAAGGCTCGTATAGCTCTAAAATGCTAACTGAAGCGTACATAGTACGCGTTAGAGTCACAATAGTGCAGTCCAGTCACAAGGCAGTAAGTGGGCTGCAGTTACGTGATGTAGAGGGAGGAAAGACGAGAATCCCAGGCTCGAGAAGGGAGGGGCGCATGCCGGTCCCAACACTCATCACTGGGGTAGGTCATGCGAGTCACTTTGTGCAATGGCGTGTTTCAAAGGGTGAGTCGTTAGGCTGACGCAGGAACGAGAGAGATAGAATAAACATAGACAAATCCTGCGAAGCGGCTGGTACAGGAGCAGCGAGTGATGAGAATTTGGGCCAATCCTTCAATGTTACCCCAATGGTTTCAGAGACCACTTAGCTCTCCAGCCCGTGGAATTATTGCAGACGCTCTAAATATAGCGTGTTTGAAGCTTCTGAATGCTAGCATAAACTGATGATTGATTTCATGGAAGAAGGAAGGATTTGCGAGCTTACAGTTTGGAAGTCATTCAGGCGCTATTTCGGCCCTTGCCCTAGCCCTAGCTCGACTCACTTTTCCAATTGTTCCTATTATGAAAGGAGCTGCTGGGATATTCTGATTAGTTATCCTTAGGTACTTAAGTAGATCCTGTTTTCATGGATCATCCAATCAATCCCCTGCCCACACGAATCCTTCTTAGATCCTTAATCATTATTTCTGGTAACCGAGCTGAGGACTCCAGATAGCCTCGGAGAATCAATCCCGTTCTTCGTCTTACTTGTGTTAATATTAGATGTTAGAGCCTTCACAGACGCCATTTCTATCGTTACGCCACGCCAGCTTGTCCACACTAAGTGCTGCTTGCAGAAACCTTCCTCGAGTAGCTGCTGGAGGCTAGCAACTGCTGGAAGCCTTCGACAGCATCGCTCCCGATCCTGCTCCCCCGAGTAGCTGCCTGAAAGTCTTTAACGGCTGCCTCGTCCTACTCCTACTCCTATTTCCGTACCACCCTTAGTCCCTTACCAAGTTAGCCAGCTTCCGTTTTTGGAAGCTCGAGACCTTCTTACAGCACATTCCTTTCAGATTAAATCTATACGAAGCCTCCTCTTTGTTAACTTAAGCACACGCTAGACGTCTCCTTTACGCACCGCGATTCTTAACATCCATTCGCTGTAATCGAGACGTTATATATATGCATCAAAAAGAGTTGACGAGGCTGGCTGATAGCGATGCCAGAGTAAACATGAAGTACAAGATCACCAGGCTAAGGGTCTTTACTATACCCTTCCGTCTACCTCACCTAAAGTCACAAGCGAGTTATAGCTTACGGGATTGGAATCTCGAGTCAGTTCTTGCGCCCGCATAGCAATTCTCAGTCTCGAGACCAATGTCTCCAGCATGTAATCCGCTTAAGGAGTGAAGGCTGTAGATATTCTCACTTCTCGTACTATCTCTGCATCATCAAGTGTTAGCAAGGTGTGGTAATTTTGTTCCGAGTTTGCAGGTTCATCTGTCACTTTGACCATTCCTAGCCACCTGGAAAGCGCACAGAGACGGTTAAAATCAGTGCACAAGGCTGACTCTTCAGCAAACCACGCCACATATTTCAAAGGCACTGATCTTGACGGGACAGATGTTAGTAATCTACTCCATCAAGATGATTTCAACACGGCTATCTATCTCATGCTAGATTGCCCGATTAACATGGTTGCTGCCCCTCAGCCAGTCACGCTTGTGGCACGCTGACAAAGCGTGTAGGTCATGCGTATTGATTGGCTACTTGCACAGCCACCATGCAAACGACTAAGCCCTGCCCACTCATTGCAAGGCTACAGCATTTTCACCAGTCTCCCTAGAGACTCTCCTTTGCTATAAGGATAGTCCCAGTGAACTAGAAGTCTGCGCAATTCGCCTGAAGATATACATCATGGATCCTTTATCGATAACGGCTAGCTTGTTAACGTTGATTGGTGCTGCCAAAGCAGGTATAAATGGGGTGCGCAAGCTCAGCAGTTACCGCAAGGCTCCACGAGAGTTGGCAGATCTGCTATCCGAACTCGAGAGCTTTGAAGAAATTTTGACCGACATTAAGGCGTTTTCGGACTTGTACCCCAGTGCGCCGTTCAGCGAGGGTTTGATTGAACGCGTGCAGTTTTCTGCGTCGAAGATCGCGGCCATTAACGATCTTGTGGCTTCTAATCCCTTCAAATTAGCGAAACTGAGCGACGAAAATCACGCTCGAGTCGTGTGGGTCCGGTATAAGCAGACCCTCTTTGGTTTGCGCGACGACTTGCAAGTGCTTCGAATGGACTTGAGTGTCCGAATTGGCCTTGTCAAAGCGTACGGAACCCCACATCATCTTCGCCGTATTATTGGTAGCAAGAAGCTTCGCGGAGCAAATGCTGATGCACTTCCACAGGCTGTCGTCATGCCGTCTAGAAGAAACTCTGAGCGTCTCAATACAAGCCCAAAAGGGAATTTCTGACCAGCTTTCTTTCATAGCCGGAATGATGAAGCCAAAAGAATGCTTTCTAGAGAAGCCTATAGCCACAACAACTGCCCTAGAAACTGGAAATGGGGATATCCCGCCAGATTGGCCGGGCGTCGACTCCAAGCTGGAGTGCGTACCAACAGGGAAAGCATCGTCGGGACTATTATCTGAAAGAACACCAAGGCTGAGTGAGAATCGTCTCGTTCAGCCGTCGAATCTATTCCAGAAACCGCCTCCCGCTGCTATCAAGCAACAATGTAAACCTTTATGCAGCTGTGTTTGCCATACCCGCAGCATCGTCACGTCACCAAGGGTTCTGGACGCCTTCATTGGCAAGATGAATGTCCAGTGCACGGGAAGGCGACCTTCTTGCAATGAGTTCCATTGTCGTCGGTCGACGGAGTCGTCGTTCAAAGTAGTCTATCAGCTTCCCAAATATATCATGAGTCGCTACATCTCCTTGGTCATGCGGCATGGCCCTTTCAGCGGTCCGGAATTCTTACTTCGAGTCCCAAGGGTAGTGTCATGGTCTCATCTGCTCTGGCAATATGCCAAGAATGGCGACCTCATAGCGATTCAGAGATTGTTTGCAGAAGGCAAGGCATCTCCATACGACCTCAACCCTCAAGGGTCTAATGTCTTGCATTATACTGCGAATAGCCATCATTTGAGGCTCAATGAGTTTCTTCTAGAACAAGGGGTGGACATCGATCACCGAAATGACATTGGGATCGCACCCAGCGATTTCTTTTGGGGGTACCCCTTAGGAGGAGAGGTTGGTAGCGAAGGGACTGGTGTTGTTGAAAAGATGCTCACAAATAGCGGCAATGCGCAGATGCAAGGCTTCTCTACGCTACACAAGATAATCCTCGGAGTTGTCGACAGAGATCTCAGATCCGAGCTAGAAACATCCACGGCGGGGATCAATGTTGGCGACGCGAGGAACCTAACACCTTTGTGCTGGGCCACTATTCGCAATGACTTACAAGCGGTTAGAACACTGCTTGCATTTCATGCAGATCCTAACGTTGTCGACAGGTGGGGACACACGCCCTTGGATTTTGCGAGAAGCCTCGATACATGCAAGATGTTGTTTGATGCACGTGTGAAGATCCAAGCGTCCAGTATGGACCACGGCCGATCTGCCCTGCACCAACTATTTAAGCTTACCTATAGAGGCTACTTAAAGAATGACAACGTCGGCATCATCGACTTACTCGTTAATGCAAGGATAGATGTCAACATCCGAGATAGTGATGGGGAAACGCCACTCCTTCACGCCGTCTTCGCAGGCTATACGTCTCATGCGCGCAGGTTACTTGAGCTCGGTGCAGACCCCAACGCGTTCAATAAGTCATCGCGCGATTCTGCCATACATCTTGCGGTTTCCTTCGACCGCCACGACATGATACCCCTACTTCTCGAGTACGACGCAGACTACACGGTCCTTAATGCAAATGGCAAGAATATTGCACACATGGCCGCATGGGGTGCTGGCACAAAGACCGTATCCGTGCTCGAAGATTCCAATCTGGTCAACCTCGACATGTGTTTGCGATGTAAAAATGGCAAAACGCCAGCCGACTACCTTGCAGAGCGGAGCATTCTCTCAAAAAGCGAAGAGGGCCTCCATGCAGAATTCGAAAAATTTATGAGATCTATTACGGCGTCGAATGCGAAGAAAGCGAACAGGGTGTCTAAAGCTGGCGCTGTCCATGATTCGGCGGAGGAGTGTGACAATCCTCATCTACCTGGTGCGTACCCAGTATCTGCAGAGCCCTAATCCTTTTGCTCCAGACCGGGAAGGGCTCGGCCTCGTTGTGTTGCACATTTCGACCTTTACCGCCCCGCTACTTTTCAGTAGCGTATTTGGAAGCTACCTCACGGTTAAGCCCTGAAGTTTTGGACTTGTTGTGTTGCAAATCTCTCTAGCAGTGTGATTTGGGAGCAGTCTTACGAAATCAATGACTACGTTGAGGCCGAAAGCACCCTTCGCTACAACTTTTATTTCACTTTTTGTAAGCCGGTTTCTGTCTCATATGATCATACTACGAGTACAAGATACTGTTGGATTTTTATTGTGAAGAAGTTTCGCCCAATCCTTCTTTGCATACCTGCCTATTACGTGCCCATCATGTGAGAATAGATCAGCAGGTTGATCGGCCTTACGCCGAGTTCCAAGTAGCGCGAATGAGGCTAATGAGCTCAGCTATCTGTATGTCGTTAATAAGAGAAGCAATGCGATCTGAGAAGGGCAGTAGTCCGGATTGAAAATTGAATGCCTCAATCTAGGGATCTCCTTCGCTCTTCCTTCTAACCCGTAGACGAGTCGACCCCGTTCCCTTACCCCTTCCCCCTCGCGGGGCGTAAAGCCTTCCCAACATTCGACGGCGGCGGCAGCCGGAGTTCGGCCGGACGCGGCTGGTTCTTCGTCAAGGGTAGGAGAATCGCCAGACGTCCGGGCAACGCATCGTTCGCCCCTGCGGTGATGCGGCCTTCATGCTCAATGAACAATATGACCCGATCGGAAAACTCGAGCCAGGGGAGACTCGACGCGAGAGTGTCGTTTCTGCCAATTGCAATGTCCAACGGTGTATGTCCGTCCATGTCGAGGACGTTGACGCCGGCCCTATATTTCAAGAGTAAATAGATCAGGTCGATGGGAGCGATGTGCAGTGGACTGCACGTGTAGGTGGTCGGATAGCCGTGTGGCTGGCAGGCGATTTTCGAATCCGGGTCGTAGCCGTTCCGTAAAAAGGTCTTGATGATTTGGAACATGTGGGACTGATCTCGTTCTTTCATGTCTCTGTAAGAAGCCACCGAGTCGAAGAGCTCCTCAAAGGCGGTCTTACCTTTGAAAACCGCCGCCATGTTTGCGCCGTTCTCCAGGAGAATCTCCGTCATTTTCTCCCATCTTCCGGTCTCCAGTCGCTTGGAGATGTTGAAGATGGAGTCTTCGGGCGAATACTTGGCGGCTCGGATGGCACAGTGGAGCAAAGGTATCTCCGGGTTCGAGTTGACATTGAACCCCTGCGTTATCCTCTCCTTCACGTAGAGACGGAGATTTGCAACGACAGCTAAAGCTATGACGGAATTGACATCTTCGAGCTGATAGAGTCTGCGCAAAGTCTGAGAGACCCATCTCAGAGCTTCGGGGTCCATCTCATCGAGGAGACTTTGCTGACAGACACCCGTGGAGGTTTCCGCATCATATGCATGATCCGCAAACCCTTCCCAGAGACTCTGTAGCTGCCTGTCCGAGACTACAGATTCCGAGTGGAGGGAAATGAGGGAAGAGATGAAGAACCTGCTGAGGAAAGTATGTCCATTGTCCGGTACGATGGGGTGGCTTGTTCGAAGGATGTACTGCGGAAAGCCTGGCCGAGATACAAATTCCTTGACCGTCTGATGTATGAACTGGACCTTAGGACTAACCGGGAAATCAACGACTTCTATAAACGCCCCATATCGGTCTTTGAGCCGATGGTTGATCTGGCTTAGCGAACTCGGTGAATGGGATGCGCCTGCTACCTCGTTGAGACAGTTCCCAATCGTAGCGTGAGAAGCGCAGGCAACTGTTGTAGCAAAATCATACAAATCTAGCTGGCCCCTGGAACGCAAAACGACTTCCAGCATATAGAAGGCTTCTTTCCGCCGAGAAGCCGGTATTTTATCTACCATGCGTTCATATAATTCCTGCAAGTCGCTGGGAAGTATTGAAACCATCTCCATGAGCTCTTCAGCTGAAGTGCTCTCCGTAGAAGCATTAATCAAATGATCAGTGATCAGTTTGACCCACAGGAAAACGCCTTGCGCTCGTTTTGTGATCTCCAGCATCACAGCATTCATGCTCTGAGTTTCCGGTTGCCTTCCGGTAGAGTTGTATAAAACAGCTGGTATCTTTGTGAGTTTGGAACCAACGTAATGCCGGATATCTTCTTTCGTATACTTGTGGATTTCGAGAGCAGCGTATTCTTTGAGATTATCATTGAGGAATGCCCAAGGACGGCTAGAGAAGCAAAGTTGGATTCGAGTGGCTGCTGTACTAGGCGTTTCGATGACGGAATTGATGAATCTCAACATCACCTCTTGCGAGCCATTATACTCATCCAAAGCATCGAGAAACAAAGTGAGTTGAATCGGGCGATTGTCTTGTTGAAGAACTTTTGTAAAGGCAAGCTCTAAGTCACCCACTGGCCAAAGCTTTCCTGGGGGTGGTCTTCGCTCCTGATATGTGGGCAAGACTGCTTTCTGCAAATCCGGAGCCTGAGAAAGAGTTTGGTATAAGACGCTGTGAAGAAGACCTTCGAATGAATTTTGTGTACTGATACCGCGATCGTGGAAAAAGAAATTAGCTGTGACCTGCAACCTCGACTCATCTCGTTGAGCTATGATCTCCATAGTCCGAGGATGATGGTAGACATGTTTCACCAGAGTTGACTTTCCAGAGCCAGGCTTGCCATTGATCCAATAGATCCCGCTGCCGTTCTGGAGCCATGCACAAAACCCAAGTTCAGGATTTTCGAAAACCCAATCAAACGTTGTCTTATAAGCTTCTTCGATCTCTTGGAATCGCCACCCAGCGCTCTCATTGCGAAGGCTGTCCATCATGGTTTTTACTATATAGCCACTACTTAGCCAAATTAGGCAACAGGCAGAGGAAGGAAAGGGACTTTACCGGCCGTCTCGTAAGGTTCCTCTTTAACGAATTCATCATTCGTGGCGGTAGAAAGATCGAACGTTCGATTCCAGTGATATTTGCTGGCTTCTGCAAAGACGTGTAAGCGGGCACCAGGGTCCTCCTTGATAACTCACTTTTCAATGTGTTTTCCTCAACCTTGCTCTGCTTCTTTCGAAAAGATTTGCTGAAGGCTGACATCCATGAAATTAAGCTACTATGAACCTGCCTTTCGTTAAGCTTTGGGTGATCCAGGCTTTCGCACAGGCCATGTAAGTGTATTAGGACGCCTCGATAGTTTGTGTCATCTTGCGCAAATTTGACCATGTCCGAATGATCTTTGTCCACGGGCAAGATATCGCCTGTTTGTGAGCCTCGCTGAATCGCTGATTCAGGCTTTACGAGAATTGCTTTGGGTCCGGTCCGTTCCCATTTTCCAGAAGGCGACAACTTGTAAAGGGTCAAAACTTGGAGAAACCGCAGGTTGAAGGGACTGACCTTTGTAGTTCTCGTCAACTTCGTCTCATACACGGAGATCAGCCGCACTTCGGCTAAATGGGCAATGCCACTGAATTGTTGGTCGAGCTCGGAGAGATAGTTCGAATCTGGCGATAAGAGCCTTATCAAATGCTCGTTTGGGTATCCTTCTACCATTGCCAGAAGATGGGACATGTGCATGCCTCGACTTGGAACGCCGAATAATATGATACCCCTTATTGACTCGAGAATTTTTCTCTCTGTGTCGCCACTGTTCGCCAGTAAGACTAAAGCACGCTTTAGCACAATTCCACCCAGACTATGAGCTAAAAATATTGATGGCTTTGCAGACGGCGAGGATCGGCCAATTATTTTTAATTTGTGGATGAGGGAAAGGGCAACGTCGTCAACAGTTTGAAAAGACTCGCTCATAAGCAATGTAGTGTCATAGCCATATATAATGCTGCGAATGGTTGGAAGATCCTTAGGAAGTTGATCCCGAAGCCACATAATCTCCGTATCCCCATGACATTTCTGCTTCCACGATCCGAACGGATGGCTTGCTAGACCCGAAATGCCAATGCAGCTTTCATACGAAACATGTTAGTTGTCGTTTTGGTCATGAACACAACAACTCAACTTACTCCACCAGGTGCTTCTCAGGACTGTTTAGAGCCGTGAAGTCCAAAAAATGAACATCCACGATTATGTCTCATTCGAGAGCCAATTCAGACTGGGCTGGTAGCACCCATTCTTCCTTGTCATTGTCAAATGCAGCGGGAAGACGTAGAAAGGATACAGTTGCAGTCTTCGTTGGGCGATTTTCCCATGGATTGAGACTTGATGATAAGGAGAAGATCTGAATGTTTGCTGCCGGACCAAGGTCATGTCCTAGACGAGCCAGCAAGGCAACGGCCTGATGCCTGTCCACATGAGGAGGTAGCTGACGGACGCGATATGTCCGCCTTTCGCGGTGTCCGCTCATGCCGTTAGAGTAACAGCCTTATCTGATACTGCGGAGCGAATATAACCATCTTAGGTGAGCATGACAGGGCTGACATTCGAGCACGGTGGCCCCTCTTTAAAGCTACTTTCTTGGGATCGATTTCGAGCGGAAGTTTCGTTCACTATTATTTATATATTCGTTCACCAAGAAGCGGGAAAGGCGACCTCAGAAGAATGAAGATACGGAAATTTATAAATGACATGGGCTTCAGCCTTGTAATCGTGCCCCACACCCGAGGCACGAGCTTACCTGAAAGCAACGTCCTAACATCCGCGCAGGGTCGCCTTCAGAATGTAGGGCTAGGGCTGGTAGAAGGTTTATCCAGCCCTGAGCTAGCCGAATGTGGAAGCTCAAGGTTGAATTAGGGCTAGGTGTGCCGGGCGGGACCCCCTCTACTAGCGCTGTCCAGGACTTTTGGCGCCTACGTTATCCGATTGGCATGCCCAGGACCTTTTTGCGCCAAACTTCATGTGTGAAGGAGAAGAAGTCTCTACAGAATGCGTCCACAACTTCAAAGACGCCTGATCCATAAGGTCCGTACAGTGACTGACTTTCCACAATGCTGTATTTGTAACGAATTTCTACCCGCGCCAAGACTCGAAGAGGACGAAATAGGCAGGTGACGAACAGATAAGACACTCTGATTTGCCGGCGCACACGATACATCAATACAAGTCCCTGCATAAGATCGGTAATGGCAACTCTAGCCCCAAGGGATCCTGGGTCGTGTGTGATTGAGCATTTGTATAAGAACATCCTCCCTCTCCTCATCTTCTTCTTCTTTCTCTACCTCCCATTTCCCCCCAAGTATTCCCCACCAAAATGCTTACCTTTACACCTTCAGCCTTAGTCATCTTCCTCTTCGCCTTCTTCCAGCATCTTACCTGGGCCGTTACCCTCAGATCTACTGGACAAACATTGGTCCTCAATGACATCCCTTATTATGTCCCAGGCACTCCCTTTGCCACTATCCCATTTCTCAAGTCGCTGCAGAGCACTGCTTCTGCTGGCGGCTTGGTACCGGTGACTGTCGTTCGACTATCTGCTTCGAATGCTAGCTTGAGTGGACTGGAGCGGGCGATTGATGACTTTGAAGAAGATGACGTCTGGAATGAGGGGTTTTTGGAAGGTACGTGGATGTGGAGATTTTGAGCTTTTGCCAACGTTATGGAGGTTTGTAGTTTCAATTCAAAGCGCCAATTTCTTGTTGTCGAGCCTGGTGTATCGATCTCGAGTACTTGAGTAGCTGTGCGCGATGAGGTCTTATATCGGGGTCCTTTACGAGCTGATTGCGGCCATTGATGTGTCTTTCTCCCTTTGTTAAACAACTGGTCGAGTACTCAAAATTGAATGCCTTTACATCATACTGAGGTGCCCTGAACTCCGTTTCATTATCTCTTATTCTCGTCTTACGCAAATCATTGTCTTCGAAGTGCCGGGTTTCCGGTTCAAGGTCAATACTTAATCTTCCACATTACAAAATACTGACGTGGCATTCAAGCCGTTTTTATCTCATACGCCACAAAAGCAAAGCCTGTCGTTCCGATAAATAGTTCATTAACAATCACGGGAGCCAATCAGTCGAGCATAATATCCGTTCTTCAATCAACCAACTCCTCCAAAATACCCTCCGGCCCCTACTTCCTCTCCGCTTCCGGCTCTCTCTACCAACCATTGAGACTCTACTCCGACTTCGAGGGTGCCTTTACCCAGCCCCTAATCTCCGTCTCGGACTCCACATATGACGCCCTCCCAGCTAATATAGCCGGCATCCAATCACCCGCCGTCGGTGTTCCCTCCCGTCTTTATTACACCAAGACGGCACTCCAACCCCTCGCAGGCGTCCGCCTCGGCATTAAAGACATCTACGATGTCGCTGGTGTGAAAACGAGTGATGGCAATAGGGCTTGGTACGGACTCTTCCCGCCAGCACGCGTCAACGCGGTGCCTGTGCAGCGGCTTATCGATGCGGGCGCCGTTATTGTGGGCAAGATGAAGACGAGTCAGTTCGCGAACGGGGAGACCGCGACGGCCGATTGGGTAGATTATCATTCTCCTTTCAACCCGCGCGGTGATGGCTATCAGGATCCCTCGTCTTCTTCTTCCGGGCCTGGCGCCGGTGAGGGCTCCTATCCGTGGCTGGATTTGACCTTGGGCTCCGACACAGGCGGCAGTATCCGCGGGCCCAGTCAAGTCCAAGGCCTTTTTGGCAACCGGCCCTCACATGGCCTCGTAGACCTCACAGGTGTGATGCCGCTGGCACCGCAGCTCGATACTGCAGGCTTCCTCACGCGCGACCCGGCAATCTGGGTCGCCGCTGCGAAGGCGCTGTATGCGGACTTGCCGTTCTTCAGCAAATATCCCACGAAGTTATACACGATCGGGTTCCCTACGAGCGCAGGCGGCGAGGCAGATGCGGTGACTCTGGCTTTCCTTGCCAAATTGGAAGGATTCCTGTCGACTAGCGCCACGGCGCTGAACCTGTCGGCCTTGTGGACGAGCACACTGCCCGCGGGGGCAGATTTGTCACTCAACGACTTCCTCAACATTACGTATCCGATTCTGATATCGAAGGAGCAGACTATGCTGGTGCGAGATCCATTTTTCAAGGCTTATGCAGCTGTGCATGATGGGCGAAGGCCTTTCGTCGATCCGGTGCCTTTGGTAAACAATCTCTAACACCATATATCGTTGTTAAAACAGAACATGAACTAAGCATGAGTTGGTGACAGGTCCGATGGGCATTCGGAGACAGCTACCCGAATTCCACACTGACGCAAGCGATTACGAACAAGACCATCTTTCAAGACTGGTGGAGCGCAAACGTGCAGAAGAACGATAGTACGACTTGCTCCGATAGCTTCGTGCTATATACAGCTGGCGCGGATCCGTTGTATCGGAATGAATATAGAGGGTCTTTTACACCCTACCCGCTACGTGCGAACGCACCACTGACAACACTATGATACTCCAGTCCACCCCAAATCCCAGCCGGCTTCGGCACAAGCCGCATCTCGCCTTTTGCAGAAGTGCCCGATTTCGTGATACCTAGTAAGCCCTTCATTTCGTCCCCTTTCAACCCTATTACTTACATTCACATTGTCAGCTCCCTCAAATCATCACTGACCAAACCTCCACAGTCGGCTCGGCATCCTACAATTCAACCATAACCCTACACACTGAATTTCTTCCCGTAACCGTAGACATCTTAGGTAGGTAACCCTCACTTTCCCCCCTTCCCTTTCCTTTCCCTCCTCCATCCTCCCTTACATATCCCCTATCAAAACATGCACCATGCTAAACCCATCCTTTTTTCGCTATACAGCAGCCAAAGGCTGCGACGGCCTCATCTTCAACCTAGTACAAGACTTGCAGGCGGCCGGGATCGTGCATGCGAGTTTGACGGGGCAGACGATTACCGGCGGGGAGATTTTGCTGAGGATGAGTTGATGTGAGGGTAGGCGCGGGGCCGTTGCGGGGTTTCAACCACACAAAACAGCCCACTAGACCAAAAGTTTCGACATCCTGAGCCCGATCTGAGTCTATCGTCTATGCTACCTAGTCGGGTCAAGGGCTCTTTTACGTTTTACGTACGTAGGTGTTTTGCGTGGAAATATTACGGCGCTAGTCGAGGCGAGGGGTTCTCCTGACGATCCTTCCCGCTATCTATCATTCATCCATGATTATTAATCTTATAGTGTTATTGGAACGACCTTTTTTTTGCCCGAGGAAGATACTTGAGGATTGCGTCAACGGGCTCCTCGCAAGACTTTTGGCCCGAAACATCGGCAACCGCCCGCACGTAATTCTCAGCCCATAGGTACGTCGTAGAATAGAATGCATACCCGGATGTCGCGGTAATCTACTTGTCCAAGCATTTCGATATGCTTGATACCTGGGATGTAGAAGTGACTCTTGCGAAACAGCTCTTTCCTTCTCTTGCTATTTACCCTTTTAGCATCTCGATCGCTTAATGCTCTTGTTCATGAAGGCATACACACCGGGATCAAGTAGTACTGTAGATAGATGGATTGGGCCGTCCCAACGCAAGGATCAGTAGCCAGTAGACTCAGCTAGATTATCAGCAGGCCTAGATTAGCCCCCGGACGTGTCTTAGCGCTAGAAAAAATCCCTATATCTAGGCGGTATAGATACCTATATATATAGGCCCAGGCCAGTGAGATCAAAGAATACGATTAGTCTGAACGAGAAGAATTCAAATGAAGAGCCAACTGATGGTGTGAGGCCTTATAATATAGTGCTCTCAGAGACACGTGTTCCCCGCATGTTCAAATCTATAGTCCCCCTATTCGAACCTTACCTTCCGAGGTTGACATTACTGCCACCGGCAAGATGAGCCAAACTAGCAGATATAGCAACCAACACACATGACTATATCATTGTTGGAGGCGGCACGGCAGGTTGCGCCCTAGCATCGCGACTTTCCGAGCGCCAGTCCTCGCTCTCCATTCTTATCATCGAGGCCGGCGCCGATATCACCGACCATCCTCATGTCTACAATCCCCTAGAAGCCGCTCACTTGCACTTCTCTGGCATTGACTTCAAATACTTTACTGCCCCGCAGAAGAATCTCGACAACAAGCCTCGCTATGTATGCGGTGTCAAAGCACTCTCGAGTGCTGTTGCTATCAACTCAGGTATGGCAGCATTGATGTTGTCGGACTGACATTGCGATGGCAGCATTACTTCTTCAATTTCGGACCGCTAACACTTATCACGCCAGGTGGCTGGATTCGTGGCGACGCACAAGATTACAGTGAATGGGCTCGGGAAGCTGGAGATGACCGTTGGAGCTACGAGGGCCAGCTGCCTTACTTCCGGCGAAGCGAGCATCACTTCAATTCAGTGGTAAATCCCGAACAACATGGCTTCGAAGGACCGATGTACACTTCCTCCGTGATGACGAGTGGACGTAAGTATCCTTTACGCCAACATATCCTTCAAGCATGGAAACGCCTAGGATTAGAGGAGATCGAGGATGCGAACAACGGGTTCCCCCAAGGTGTCGCGGAGCTGATTGAAAACAGGCGAGATGGGCTTCGTCAGCTAACTAGCCAGGTGTATCCTTTAAAGGGGGTTCACGTCTTAACCGAGACCATGGTCAAACGTATTATTCTGACCGATGGCCCACAAAGCAAAGTCGCACTAGGCGTCGAGTTGGCTGATGCTCGTCAACCGTACGTCAATACTGGAGGGGAAGTACTCCTCTGTGGCGGATCCTATCGCTCCCCACAAGTCCTTATGCTGTCAGGCATCGGCCCCAAAGACGAACTCGAAAGACACAACATCCCCCAACAGGTCGACTCTCCCTGGGTCGGCCGAAATTTTCACGATCACCAAATGATATTCCGCTACTGGAAACTCCGTCACCAGAAAAAGGACTTGCGATGGGCTCCCCTGCCCTTACCGACCCGGCCTTCCGAAAAAGTAATCCCGCAGACTGGCTCGCCACCCTAACAGTCCCGGCAGACGGTCTTAGAGCCGCACTCACCAAGGATGAAGGCAGCCCCGCCGTCAGCGACAATCATGTCCTCCTCAAAGGTCCTCGCTCTCACCTTGAAATGCATGTTCTCTACGGCGTTTTCGGCGCCGAGCAGATCGGCCTCGACATTCCCCTCGACGGCAATGCCATCATGTCCTATATGGCATGCCTGCCCTCGGCGCGCGGCACCATCACTCTCGCCTCCGCCGACCCCACCGACCACCCGGTTATTGACCCTAACTACTGTGGCACCGAGGCGGACCGCTTCGTTATGCGGGAAGGTTGGCGGGTACCGTCCCGGCTTATGCTTGAGACGCCCGAAGGCCAAGAGCTGGTGGCCGATGAGATCACGCCCGAAAACCAGAGATGCTTGCCATCTACAGCATCAGACGCGGAGATTGATCAGCGTATCACAATGGGCGGCGTGAGTTGCTCTCACCCTGCTGCGAGCTGTAGCATGGGCAAGGTGGTCGATGCTGAATGTCGGGTCAAAGGAGTGCAAGGGCTGAGGGTTGTGGATGCGAGTGTGATACCAGTGCCTTTGGCGGCTCATTATCAGGTGCCTGTCTTTGCGTTGGCAGAGCAGGCGGTGGATATGATACTTGCCGGGAAGAAGTAACTGAAGACTGGTAGCGGTGACATTGTGTATTCGAAGTGAGGATGAGGGAGGGAGATCTCATGAATGAATCTATGAATGAGAGCGACGAGACGGCGAGTGAAATGCCATATCCTAGGCCTCCGCGCTGGGTTACAACTTATGAAGAGTGGGTGCCAAGTTGATCGCTCCTTCATCCGGGTACTTTAAAAACAATAGAGTTACAGAAATTACGACAGCTTGGGTAGCTACCCAATAAATCTAATAAGTATGGGAGCTTTATGATCGAAATGAGTTACAAATTATGCGAGGAGAATTTGGGAATCATTAAAGATAAATTAGACGCAAATTGGCCTTCTGGAAGCAACTTGTAAGCGTATCTTGATCATTTCGAAAACAGCACTCGAAAAGCTTCTAGGCGACCAATTTCGAATGAGCAAAGCAATCAAAAGGTCCATTAGGATTATCCATGTTCGCGTTCGAGCTAGCTAAAGAATCTAATCCCAAGGCACAGCGAGCAAAAAGAACGGAAAGTACGAGAAGATCACCGATTCGGCGGGGCTATAGTGCTTGCTAGCTAGCATTCTAACGATGTTTCAGTGGGCCAAAGCATGCCAACAATCAGTTTCAAAGATATTTTCAAGCACGCCCTTAAGCCACGACAGGAGTGCATGCTGCCAGCATTGCTGACAACTCTCGAGGCTTGGGCGATGGATTGGCCTCTGATAAGCTGCACGGTTTTCAAGAGTAGTGTATTTGGGCAAGGACAATTGCAACTTCCATCAAGCAGGCGACGTCAGTCCCAGCACTCACGAATGGCAGTCTCGTTCTGGATTTATCGC
This sequence comes from Xanthoparmelia taractica, assembly GCA_033085395.1. Classification (NCBI taxonomy): domain Eukaryota; kingdom Fungi; phylum Ascomycota; class Lecanoromycetes; order Lecanorales; family Parmeliaceae; genus Xanthoparmelia; species Xanthoparmelia taractica. The sequence goes on from JANQBS010000162.1 coordinate 57,308, forward strand.
AGCTCATTGCCCGAGGAGGAGAAAGCCTTGTCCCGTTATTTTGGGATGATGATGCAGTATTGTATCGTTGAAGCATCCATGTGAGGTGTGCGTGATGCATTATTCTGCCGTACGTACGCATGCCATTCAGATTAAGCGAATCGAATGAGCCAGCGTGCTCGCAGATCGTCAAAGTGCTGCTGGCTTTCGCTTTTGCATACATCCGATAGGCTCATCAATGACGCCCAATTTCTATGCAATGGACTACTGCAACCGCGCTGTTCATGCAACCTTCTCAGTCGTGACCAATGCGTGACCAATGGTGTCGTACTAATCAAGCACATATTCTATGGAGGCAGCCGAAGGCTTCTTATTCGTAGCAAGCCAAGCCATCTAACTAGATATGGACTAGTACCATCGCACCTTCAGGCTCATACTACACGTGGTGCAGAAGATGCTTAAAACTTCAACAAATGACTTGCAAGACCAGATCCTCCGCCATGTCTCCTACTACACATGCACATCAGAGATGTGGTTGCCACAAATCCCATGTGCTTAAGCTTGACTGCTCTTCCAACCCTTGAGATAACTGAGTTCTCAGTATTGAACCTCTTTTACGAGAATGCCTATGCTGCAATGGCTTCAGCCAGGCTTCGATCAGTTGCACCTTGACATCGTTGGCTTGTCAGTATCTCTCAACTCGTCCCATGTCCTGGCTCTTCGTCTCCAAAGATCTTTCATGTTACTAACGCTGAATTCATTCTTAGTCTCGCCATCCTTGGGGAAGCTTCTATAAAAGCAAACATTCAAGTCTCGACCCTCTCATACTCCGTTCTCCTCCCACGTCTCCTTCCAGCTCCGCAAGCCCTCCTCCGCGCCTCGCGTCCTGACTTTCTTAAAGCACATGCTGGCAAAATAATAGGTGCTTATAATGGCAACCAGAAGGACTCTATAAATCATATAGCTCATCTCCTACACTACCCGGAACCTCTGCCAGCTTATACTGTGCAGTGTCAAATAATAACGAAGTCTGCAAAGGGCTCTGGTGTACGTACTATTGGAGATGGTCCTTCCGTACCTGCTACTGGAGAGAATTCTGGTGTATCCGCTAAGCCTTATGGGCCACTCGTATGGCTCAATCTTTTCGGCTCGGCTGTAAGTATATTGCTCTTGGTCTTTGCCATCATCCGCAAAGATGGCTTCGCCCTGCTAGCCACCATCCTCCTCTCCATGCTATCTACTATGATAGGTCTCGGTGGCCAATGGTCCCTCACACTCATGCCACGCTCGGTGAATCGGCCAAACATACCCAGTGGTGACGTTGTTATCATGTCTCCCCGAGCGGCTTTTGTCATCGTCAAGTGCGATGAGAACATCGCCCGAGAGCTCTACTGGCACCCCGAGAAGTGTGTATATACATTGGGGGACACTGTTTATCGCATCATCTCTCTTGCCGGCACCCTGATACTCATGTTCGGAGTTATCTGTCTTGGAAACAGTACCCTACCACTGCAGGTTGCATTTGGGGCTGCATACATAATCCTCAACGCAGCATACTGGACTGTCGCTGCTCTCCCTTCGCAGTCGCATTGGGATCTGTCCTGCTATGAGGTTAAAAAGAAACCATACGTCGGCAGCGAAACAGTTAGTAACTATACACAAGCGCTATGGCGAGCAATGGCTGTTGCAGAAAGCGCGAGATGGGTAAGAACTGGACGGATAGCTCCAGATCATGAAGCTTGGGATGAATGGATCAAGCGTGCTAATGAGAGGCTAAAAGAGTGGAGGAAAGAGAGGAAAGAGGCTGCACAAAATGGTAAAGATCAGATTGATGATCAATCTTTGAGACCTAACGAGATACCGGATTGGGATCCGGAGGGTGTTCTAACCGAGATTTTCCGAGAATATGCTACGCATCTCGAGCACGATTGACAGCGGCGAACCTCATTTGGCCTGGGACGGTATTTACTCATTTATCATATCAAGTCTTGCAGCTTGAAACGCGGTTATATATTTCAATGCCACAAACCCATCGCGAAACTGGTAGTCTCGAGCCGTACAAATGGGGTGCGACAGTCATCAGTAATTCATCAAATGGTCACACCCAGTCGTCCACTTTGATTCTTCTCCGTTCGTATCTCCATACCTACGTCCTTCGCAACAACGAGGCCTGACGTGCTAGTAGGGTCGTTCGCTAACTAGACTGCTTTTCTGCATCACCTGGCTTCTCGAGATCTACAAGCACTAACTATTAAGGAGTGACTATTGTTGATGGGAGGGGAAATGTGGTAGGCCTCATAACTTCGCAAAGCCTTCGCTCTATTATGAATTCGGCTTCTTTGCGCTTTCAGACACCGAGATTTTTTCCACTTGAATACGCGCAAGTGCGGGCTACCAACCATCCTTTGTGAAACAGGATGATGAGTAGCCATTTTAATTCCTAGTATCAGATTTTTGTATTAGCAAACATGTGGAATGATATGTCTTTTGAAGCTTACAAAGGTGAAAAGAGTCGTCTCATTTGAATAAGCAAGTTACTCTCCGTGACTTCTGCGTCTAGGAGAAAGATGCCATTTAGAGTCAAACCTCACGCAATATTTCTTTCCTGTTTTTCTAGGTCTAATTCTGCCCATAGCTAAATTGGTCTCTTATGTTGATAGTAGCATTTTGTGTGTGAGTACGAATATATTTTGGTGAAACAGCATCTTCCCGAATATGCAAATCCCCATCAAAAACCCGATAGTGAATTTCTTACACACTCCTTTAACTGTATCTTACACTTCAATCCTTGGCTAACGATGAATTCAATCATTCACCCGTCTCGCAAGACGGTACTATTCTCCGCAACCGGTACAGCCGTCAGCCCCGCATACTCGACATCAAACCTCATCGTATGCAACGCCTCATGCAACCCAATAAGCCCCCACTACAGCTGGCCAGTCGCCTGTATACTCCTCCCCCAGCTCAGAAGCGGACGTCCTATCGTGCTGGCATCATGTATCACCAACCAAGAGCGCCCATCAGTAGCAACGCTATAGACGCTGCCTCCGAGCTCATTGACATGATGCGGAAAAGCGTGTGCGAGCGCATCGATCAATGCGGTGAATAAGCTATCGATGAACATTCTGTTACCGCCGAGTCTGTCGTAGTAGATGACGAAGCTGGCGTCCATTGGGTTCTACGAATATGCTCGGTTGGTCTGGTACGGAAGTGCTGTATGCGGCTTGCATGACTTGGACCGAGTGGCTGTTGTTCGCAAAGGTGGCATTGTTGTGGCTGCCTATCAGGTCTGGATGTATGAGCTGCGGGCTGACGATGCCTGCAAGCGGGCCATTGAGGGAGGATCAATGCTTTCTATGGCACAGTACCCTCGGCTGCAGTCTCCACCCTGAAATCTCCCTGTAGTCAGGGACATCGTGGGTAAGCGAAATATGCCAAATGAAATGTACCTCACTACAAAGTTGATTTATTTAGGATTTCACATTAGTGTCTGGCTTATTGCCCTGTCCGAACCTCTCCCACGCGTGACTCAATGCACAGGCATCGACATTCGTCTGGTTCAGGCACAACGGGACATCTTCAAGCCGCCACCCGCCGAGTTCGTGGGTTCATTCGATGTAGTGCATATACGGCACGTGCACCTTGTAATCAAGGACAATGGTGATGTACCAATCGTCAAAAATTTGAGAGCTTCGTTAATTATATCGGTTCATCTCGCTACCTGATCTTGATGCTATACGACTCTCACCGACAACATGAGCACTGACATGTATGCGTAGAGCCAACGGGCTACCTTGAGTGGGAAGAAGACAATTCCGAAGCCAAGTATATTGCAAGATCAGATCCCTCTGTCCCAACGCCTGCGCTGGAAACCCTGTTCATGATATTCGCGATTCCGAAAGATCAGGCTCGCGCCGCTGATTAAGTACCATCTGCATCTCAACCTGCACCTGAGCTTGTTCCGAACCGGCCAGGCCTGTCACGTAGACAGCATCATCATACAGGAACTCGACCGGATGCTCACCAGGGACTGATTTGCACAGTTGGAAAGACACCCTTCCTGCAACTTTGGTATACTCACGGCTTCACGAACAGAAAATTGCACGAATATAAGCCCGGCTTATCACAACTTAGATTCTGGTATGATATGTAAGTATTTTTGTCCGTTGCGCTCGTTGCTCCTCCTCTGGGGGCTCTCTTTCTAATTCCCTTGTTCACGCAGGTACATGCAATCATGGGAGGAGTCTATTACAAAGATGATGGGTGGCCTAGCTTCGCCGAATGTAGTGGGACTTCGTCAATGAAGCCGGCAAAGAAGCGAGGAGTGGGGCAGCACATTGTATTTCCGATGGGTGTTTGGGCCGCCAGAAGCTGTTTGATCATGACACATCGTAAACTTCTAGGATACGGCAGAGGCTGTTGCGCAGTAGACGAATACATTGGTCAGGATCCCAATGGTGAGGGTTCAGTGTAGCCTGGTGGCCTTTTTGAAGAAAAGTTCTTATAGTCATAGATTACCGCTTGTGACAGCGCTAGTTTCAGAGCCGAATCCTGCAGATGCGACGCATAAAGTATCTTCAACTTCCATCCATAGCTTAGCAACCAAATCTAATCAATCCGAACTCCTTTGATTCTGTACATGCTTTTATTTTCTCTGCTACTTTCGGGCTCAATGACCTAGAGTAGTAGAATTCACTTGCAGCGATGGTCCAAAACCAATCCAAGGTGAATACAGGCTTTGGACATCTGCGACTTATTGACTATCTGGTCATTTTTTACTGCATTGTTCGTATAATTGGTGAGACCAGAACCGAAACTTGGGAATTATCTCCAAGCTGTGTATATGCTTCCGCTCAGTGTAACACATATAGTATGGGAGCTTCCCGCCTTCATCCTGACTTATCCCTACATCTATGCTCATACGACATCGGCCTCCTTTGTCGCCAACCTCCAGTACTTTCTTATTCGAGCGTATGGATCTCAACACACTGCTCAAAAAAATGGCTGAACAGTAGCAGGACAAACGAGCTCCTGAACCCCGCAAGCATTCGCTTCATCACTCGCCCAATCAGCGAGCACGTCACTTCCATCCTTTCTTCACCACGCTACAGTCCTTACCGCGAAAACATCAACCGCCTCGTAGCGCGGCCTGACTTTACAGGCTACTGGGTCCTGCAGCATTCTCTGAAGAGTCCCAAAGCTCCGTCCAATTCAGACGTCACAATTTTCTATCTGCACGGCGGCGGGTACTTCTCCTCACTACCCGCACACTATCTGCTATTCCTGCTCCGTCTTGCGGAATCGATCCTCGACCAAGGCGTGTCCGTGTCCATATTTACTCTAGACTATTCTCTCGCACCCGAGCACGTCTTTCCCACACAGCTGACAGAAGCCGCTGCTGCATATGCGTACCTGGTTAGCGAGGAGCAGATTCCGCCCAAGAAGATGATACTGATGGGGGACTCGGCGGGCGGCCACTTGGCACTGTCTCTCCTGGTATCACTTCATGAGGACAAGGCGTTCGAGAAGCCAAGTGGGCTTGTCTTGATGTCGCCCTGGCTTTCCCTCCACCATGAACCTGCTTCCTTTACCAGGAACGCACATACGGACGTGCTATCCGCTCCTTTTCTTCGCCGCAATGCCCGCCGCTTTCTCGGGCACGATCAGAAGACATCCCGTGACGCTTTCGAGGATGTGTACAGAAACTCGCCATATCTCGAGTTTCTCACGCCTGAGCCGAGGATTGACTGGGATGTTGTGCTTCCGTCCTGGGTATGGGTTTCCGGGGGGGAGAAAGAGATGTTCTTCGACTGTGTACAATCCTGGGCGGGAATGCTGAAGGGAAGACTTGGGGAGCAAAGGGTGGTCTTTGAGGTTGGGTTTGGGAAAGTGCACGTGTGGCAGTGGTTGGAGACCATGATGAATGGACCCATGAAAAAGGCGTTCTTGGGGACCGATATTGGTGATGGAAGAGGGTTCGAAGCGACGGCAAGTGTGGGCAGTGCGATTGCACGGAAAGTCAAGGAGAGTCAAGCTATCATCGGTTTGCAGTAAATGAGAGTATGAGCTCTCAAAGGTTAAGAGCACATTGGTCGGGACAGTGAATATGACGTTGGAGATCCTGTCCTGACCGAGAATGATTTTGCAGTGGAGACGGTATCCGACAAAGACCTAAGAAGTCAAAAACAATGTTTAGCAAGATAAGCAAACCGGGGACTCGAACAGTTGTTTAAGTATCTTCTTGCTGTCGATATTGCTGTCGGATGGCTCATGCAAGAGGTCTCTCGCGCCCTTTCTATCCCAGCTTCAGCACGAAGCTCCAATAAAAGCCAAATCCTCACTCACCACCTACAGAGGATCCAACCCCTTGTCCGATTTTTCGGAAAATGTGCCGTCAGTATTCACCAAAATAGTACTCTTCATAATCTTCTTTCTCAGCTGTTCCTTTTCCCTCCCTTCGGCTCCAATCTCTATAAAGAGGTTGGCGGCTCGTTGTATGCCACTATGGCCTCATGCTTGTCGTTTCTCTCTCACTTTCATCACTTTGTTGATCTGCTCACTAGTTACCTTCAACTTTGCTTTGGAGTTCTTCTGCGCCCACATGATACGCGCCAGATTCTCTCAACTTGCAAGAACGGTTTGGTGTTCTCTTTCGAGCACCGCTTTTGCTTTCTTCAGTGTCTCGAGCTCGAGCGTCTCGGCTTCTTCAAAAGACCCACGGAGCCGCAACATCGTAGACACGTCGGTTCGAGCGGATAATACCCCGGGGTGGTCTGGTGGAAGCAACTCTTCTCGAGCTTTCAAGACGGCGTTGTACAAGTCGCTGGCTTCTTCATATGCTGCAAAAGATGCCTTGGCCGAGTATCCGCGAGCTGTGTAAGTTGATTGGGAAGCGGAACTTGTGGAGCTAGAGTTATTTTAGGACTAGCGTGTATACTAGACCCTTGTAGGGCTGACTAGCGGCTTCGCTATGATTATGGCGTATGAGGAAGCCTTCGGCAGGCACATTTCCACCGTATCGTAGTGGATTTATAAGGATGCTCCAAACGACAGGACATCCTGGACTAGGTAAAAGTACGGTGGCCTCTTGTGATCACTTCTACGATAAAGATGGGGTCGGCGGAACTGCGTCTTCTGCCAAACAGCTGCATTCTTAGTTCTTTGACTCTCACTGCCTAATCGACCAAATGAACGCAGGGTTTCCACTGAACTCGTCCCCGCTTATGTCTCAACTTCGTCATGGAATCATTTCCTAAGTAGCTGCCCAGCTTCCGGGATTATATGTGCATACCTACCCGATGCCGCACGCCTCGTATTCTCATCTGAGGCTGTAAAACATCTCCCATTCCTGTCGTCGCTTGCACCCAGATCATAGAGCTCCGGCTGGTGAAACATCCGGAGTTTGCGAATCATAGGACTATGGCAGAACTTCTAGCAGAGAATCCAAGGATGTTAACGTACCATTACTCAAGGTCTGGATCGGACTTTGAATCGGCCATCCCGCAAAAACCACTGGATCGCTATGACTTGATTACTTTCCTAGGAGCCGCGCAGAAACTCCGGATCCAATTGCTGCCAATTACTTGGCAGCCGGCGCTCGATCGTATTGGCCAAGGTGCCACAGCTGAAATTCGAGAATCAATAGCCACCATAAATTTCAGTTTTGCTTTCAAACGTCCAGCCGTCCGTTCATCTTTTGACTTCGAAGATTTTGAACGTCGATTGCTACCTTGCTTAATCGATGAGATCTCTATATTAGGTCTTCCTCGAATCCGCAAACATCCCAATATTATCGACCTTGAAGGGATATGTTGGGAAATCATATCTGGTAAAGGCATGCGGATCTCTAGAGAAATTCCAGTGGACTTCACTATGGGAGACCAAGGGATTGTGCCAGTCCTTGTCTTCCAGAAATCTCAATATGGAGATCTGTATCATTTCATGATGGAAGGTGGGGGCAAGGAGCTCGGCTTCTCTGATAAAATCGACATTTGTATTGACGTTGCAAGTGCGATTGCGGAAATGCACTCGCAGGGTAGGCTTTCTATTGAAGCCCTCGAAATCCGATGCTAATAAAAATCAGGTATCATTCATGGTGACATAAAGCCTCAGAATGTGTTAGTCTTCGAGAAGAACACAAGTGGTTATACCGCTAAAGTGGCAGACTTTGGATACTCTACTCGATGGGCTGCGCCAAACGATTTTATACAAATGCCCAGATCTCGGCCTTGGGCAGCCCCTGAATGGCACCACCGTGGTTTTACGCCTGCGCAAGCAACGTTGATGGATACTTACTCTTTCGGCATGCTTGTTCTCTGGCTGACTAGCCATATTGACCAAACTCGCTCGGATCATTACTTCAAATTAGGTTCGGGGGCAGCTTCAAAAGCAGCAGGGCTTATTCCCCAAGTGATGGAGTTTACATCTCGAAACCAGAAGCTAGACTTAAATCCATTTTTCAATGTAACTCTTACACATGATACAGCAAATCGCTGCTCAGATTTCAGACATCTGCAAAAGCTTCTCAGCCCAGAGCGGTATTTTCACTGTCCCGAATTTCAAGGCTCAACTAAGGTTACCAGGATGGTGAGCGACGTCCAGATCGTCAAGACTACTGGCAGCTCAGGACTTGCCAGTACTGTGCGCGGCTCTTGCGTCGAGGATGCTGCATTGACTTTTAGCTTGGAGACTGCAAACTTTCAGGTACGCTTACGAACACGTCTGTAGAATTGGCGAAAGCTAGATTGACGTCGATGCAGGTGATACCTTCAATGTGGGACCTTTACCAAGCCGATTACCGTGTACGCATATATATAGCTGGCTTTTTCTTGAGAAAATTGACCGCTTGGGAAGAGGGTCAAGTTTCCAACTCCGTGGTACAAAACACGCTACTCCAGTGCGCCATCTGCTATGAGGTCGGTTTCGGCATTGCAAGAAATCCAAAGAGATCGCAGGAACTCTTAAAAAGATGCAGAGATGACGACCGGGTGAACTTCCTTCGCGAGCTCGAAACAGCGAAACGCAATGAATATGACTGGACTATTTTCAGATTCGATGAGAGATCCAATTATCAAAAAATGAACCTGGCCCCCACAGGCGACAACACCCCCAGACAAAATCTTTATCATGCCTATATCGAGCATGAGGATCTACAAGTCGTCGAGCGAGAGTATCGGAAGGAAATCACAGATACTGAGATCGGGCTGGGGCCTGGTCATCGGTTCGTCCTCGAATTGAAAACGCAGCTGATAGAAATACTACTCCAATGCGGACGGCACAAAGAGGCAGAAAAAGTGCAAGCGCAGGTCAAAAAGATACTAGCAAAGGTATCAGGCCATGATCAGTCACGGGCTGTGGCCGCCAAAGGTAATCTAGCCCTGCTTACATCATTAATGATGGGCCGAGAACGGCCAAACATGTCTTTGTTTTGTTTGCAGGCGAGTTCAGTAGCGTCCGAGGATTTTGGCCATCGTGCTACTGTTGATGCTCTATATGCACTAGCATCAATCGCCGCGGACCAAGCGCTACCGAAGGAGGCCGAAGTTCCGTTCTTGGGAATGCTCGAGATAAGCTCAAAGGTGCTTGGCAAGGAGCACCCTGGCACCTTGGATCATACGTCGAAATTGTTGTGGACGCTTGGTGAGCGAGGAAATGATGAAAAAGCGTTGGATATCCTCAGGCGGGTGAGAGAGACATGTAAGACGGTATTAGAACACAGAGGCCCAGTGGGGCATCTCAGACCGTCGTATCTTGTGTGGACGCTGGTGTTGCAGCAACGGTGGACCAAAGCCGAGACGCTGCAAAAAGAGATGGTGCATCTAAACCTCAAGGTTTTGGGTCGAGATAATGCCAATACGCTGAGCTCCATGGGTCAGCTAGCGGTGATATTTCTTGAGCAAGGAAGACTACAGAAATCGAAGGTCCTATATCTCCAGGTAGTCGAGCTAAGCGAGAAGATCCTAGGCAAAGAGCACCCCAAAACCCTTGAATTCATGGGCCACCTGGCGACGGTATATCAACAGCAGCAGTACCGCCTATGCTCTCTGGAGAAAATAGTCGGAAAACGACAACCGAGCGAAAAAGTCGAAAGATTGCATGGGCAGATTGTGGACTTGAGTGCGAAGTTATTGGGTGCCGAGCATCCATTAACATTAATTCGTAGGGCCTGGTGGTCATGGATCTTGTACCACCAAAAACGACTCGAGGAATCCGAAAGGTTGGAGAGACAAATCATGGAGACCCGGGTGAGAATTCTGGGCGAAAAGCATCCGGATACTTTGGGTAGCATGATTGAGTTGGCATACACGATTCGAAAGCAAGGACGGTGGAAGGAGGCCGGAGCACTGATGAGCACGGGGACCAAGACGAAGCCATTCATATTTAGAATCAGTCAGCAGATTCAGCTCTTCTTACGCCTATTCAACTAGAAGATGGTTAGCGTTCTAAAGCCCATTGTACAAAAGGTTGACATTCAACGGTCTTGATAGGAATAGTGTCGTTTCATTCGTCACCATTCAGGGCCACTACGGTGGACAGCGTTCTCCCATAATCAGGGCAAGATTCGACCAACTGGGGTATGATCCAGTCATTTGCTCAACAACTTGAGATTCATACCCTTGGGGGATATGATTCATTCATTATGCCAGCGGCTGAGGACCGCTGGGGGTATAATCTAGTCACTATACATCCAATCCACAGCTACAATGGGTTGATGGCCGCATGCCTCCAATGGCTACATCATATTGATTATAGGATAGAGAATTAGATCATACCCCAGAGGTCCTCAGCAGCTGGCATAATGACTGGATCCTACCTACCCCTTAAGAGTAAGAATCAGTCCATGGGGTAATAAATGGGTTATTTGCCCCAGATTGTTTTGGAAAGATAGACGAGGGCCAGCTTGTTCATTGAGCCGGTAAAGGCTGCGGGACCCATTTCAGGGGGGTTTTCCGCTGCATCCCTCGCAATGGCCCCATACTGCTTCCCGTTTGCTCCTTTTGCTGCTTACCCGTTACTCCTTCACTGTGTGCCACCTTACTCCCTCGATGCTGACTTTGAAATGGGCCCTGCCCCCTTTTGTTAGGACGGAAAAGGCAATCGCCGATCCTACGGTTGGGGTTGTATTTGATACATCTGTATGTATCTCTACTCCAGACTTAGGACTTTCCGCTGACTAAGTGTCACCATGAACGATAGCTCGATGTATCAAAGGCTTCTTCGCCGGATTGTCATCGTCGGCGGGTTCGGTCCGGTTCCAAGGATCTTAAGATGTGTACGGAGAAGCCAAAGACATACAACAAAACACAGCTGCCAAATAAATCCCTCAACCATGCCTCTCACCAATCACAGCTCTCTCCCCAACCAAACTCCTAACTTCCCCTAACCCTTTCCTCATCAAGCCCTCCCAACTTCCGTACAGTCAACATCTATAATCGCAGCCAACCTGCCCACATCAGCACAGCACCGCCCAAGCACCCCTTCCCACTACCCACTCACCCCCCCTCTTCTTGCCGAGAACCGGCACCACGGTCTCACGCCTGCTCTGCCCCTCGCACGCTGTATGCTCCGGAAATTCACGCACGTCCGCGACCCTTACGACATGCTTCTGCGCTGCCGCGGCCGATAGCAACACTCTGGCAGGCCGGGCGACCGTGGAAGGGACCGAGGAATGAGCGTGGAGGGCCTGGCGCATGGTCAAGCGCGTAGAAGTCGATCGATCCAGTTGACGTAGCAGAATGGCGCCGGGAGAGATATATGAAAGTGTCAGAGAAGGAGGGAGGTGTTGGCTAGGTTCCCTAGATGTGAGAGATTCGATCAGCTTCTTTTGCGCAGGGGAATGAGGTGCTGAGTGCCAAACGAGAACGACTTATCAGACCTGGTCAGGTGTGGGAAGGCGGTGTTAGCGAAAAAGGGGGTTTCGGGGTGGATGGGTTGGGTTGGTATCCAGTTCCGCTGGTCGACGAAGAGAGCGCAGGCAGAGGTGTGGAGCTGGGTGTACATTCTGTGGCTTTGAAACCCCCGGGGTGAAGTTGGAAGAGTCAGCGTGGACCTGTGGGTAAGGGGGTGTAGTGGGGATTTGGGCATGGGAGGTTTACCATACCATGGTCAGGAACCTCGTCCAATCTTCGTATTGATTATCACTTCCTGTCGGTTGGCGATGTGGCAACATACTGGCTATAATTGGGCACTAGTGGCCCAGCGAGAAATGCCCAGAAGCCAAGCAAGCAGATTCGTGTAGCCATTGGTAACTGTAAGAGAAGGTTCGTGTCCGTCGCATTGCTTCACTATACCCCGTTCTGGCCTCTTCCATGGCCCTAGAAGAAAAAGGCTATCCTAGCAAACGCTACGGTCTGCATGCAGCTGATCAAGTGGCTATCCAGTAAATAGCCAAGAGTTTCCAAGTCAAATTCTACGTAACAAACCAGCCCCACTTGAGACAAGAATTAGTACACAAGAATCCCATTGCTCTATCTCTCTCTCTCTCTCTCTCTCTCTCTCGTCAGATACCGGTGAAAGGCTAGGGGGAAGGTTCGTGAGCATGCGCATCCGGTGGCCGATCTTTCAGCAGGGCGGAAGCCGCTACCTCTGGCTTCACCGGTCCAAAGAGTGAAATTGAAGGCATTTCGAATGTTCTTAGTCGTTTGTTATTATCTGAAAGAAACAAAGATCGCTCTCAAAGACGCGTCCTGCGGCCCGTTTCAAGTGTCTTATGAGTTGAAGATGAGATGTCAATACGTCCAGTCGACCCCATATTCGATCAGTAAATCTCTGATTTGTCGTGCCTTTTGGTCGAAAGGTCGCCATGTTTTGTCGGAATTGATACGAGAGAGCTGTTTTTCGTATGAGTCCAACTTTTCTCTTCTCCGCGAGGATGATTTTTGTATTCCTGAATGGGTTTTGGATTTCGCGGCCCGGTCAACACGTTGCGTAGATTCTATAGCCACCTGAGAGATCTCTGTAAGACTTTCCTGTACGAAGGTACTGGTGTCATTTGAACTAGGGAACGGTCTCGCCTTTTCATCATCTCCTGCCTGTGGGTATTGGTTGGCTTCGGAAACCCATTTATCCAAAATTTGTTTGCGGCCTATGGTGTCAGGATGGTCCAAGCCTGAGGCTGTCTCGGAAAGGCCAACGACTTTCGACATCAGGGCAAAGGCTTCTTGGTGTCTTTCCTGCCCGTGCCATATCTCTGCTAGATCGCGCATGGATCTGATTGTTTTCGGATGACTCTCGCCTGACAGCTCCTTTTTCTTATCCACTACTGATATCGCGAGTCGTTCCGCTTCGTCCCATCGTTCTTGTCCCTTATAGACTTTCACAAGATTCCGCATGCCAGCTAATGTAGATGGATTGTCCGGGCCCAGGCTTATCTGTCTCGATTTCACGACATGCAAAGCCAATTCTTCTGCATTTTCCCACTGTCCTTGCCTCATGTATGTTAATGATAATTTTCCCATGCTGTTCAAAGTAATAATATTTTCTCGGCCGAATTCCTTTATGTTGGCCTCCATGATTTGCTCTTGCAACTTTGCGGCCTCGCTCAGTCGTCCTTGACTTGAGTAAGTTGAAGCCAAGTGGCTCAGAACCAGCAATCTCCCTGACTCATTCTTTTCTATCTTTGAACTCAGTTCGATCGTTTGCAACTGAATCTCTTCTGCATCTTTCCATCGCCCTTGGCTAGTATAGATTGACCCCAAACGAAGCATGTCCGTCACTGTGGAAGGATGCTCCAGGTTTTTCCTTTTCCTTATCCCTACAACTTCCGTGGCTATCTCCTCCGCCTCCTTCCATTGTCCTTGCTGCTGGTACATATGTGCGAGAGCCATCAATGTAGTCAAAATCAGGGGATGGTGCCTCCCCAGTATACCCTCTTTTGTTCTCAACGTTTGTAGAAGATACTCTATCCTCTGTCCCCGATGTTCCCCCCAATCTGCCTCCGATCCGACAGGTAACAACGTTGAAGTCGTTGGCAAAATTAGATCAGTACCAGATCGCTCACGCTGCCTGAAATTAGTCGAAGAGTTTGCCGGATCTTTGATTCGTGAGTGTTACCTGCAATGTCTCTGTCTCCCACCTTTTCCAGAAATCTTGTTCTATTCTAAAAGAGGCGAGAAATTCCGAGCTTTTCTTTGTGTCTGGATTTCCTGAGCCTAATGCATTCATCCTGATTTCTAACACTTGCTTTCCTAGTCTTTCAGCCTTTTCCAATTTCCCTTGATCCCGGAACAGTGCCGCTAGATTGCTCATGCTGGTCATAGTCACCGCAGCATCCAATCCCACTTCTGAAAGACTTGCGGTCACTGCTTGCGTCTGCAACAACTCGGCCTCCTTCCACTTCTTTTGTTTCGCATAAATCAATGCTAGGCTACTCCTGATACTCAATGTATCTGAGTGTCTTTCCCCTAGTGTTTCTGAACTTTGCCGTAAACTCTCTGTCTCCAATTTCTGAGCCTCTTCCCATTTTTTTTGCGCAATCAAGACTGTGGTCAGCGTTGACTTCAAGAATCCACTGATTTGGTGATTGACCCCCACAATGCTTTCAACGTCAGCAAGTTCTGTTCTGAGTCGTGATGCAGCTTGGTCCAAATTTCCTTTCTCAAGATAGTAATCATGGCCTATCGTGGATCTTCTAAGGGTATGACCTCGATATGCAGATATGTTGTAAATACCATGCCGAGGAGGTGGTTTTGATCTGCCATATCGCACCCGATTGATTTCATAAGTGAGATCTCCCTGAGACCTTGCGGCTTGCTCTAGGAGAGCTGAGGCTTGGTTGTTATCCTTGTTTACGCCGAATCCGAGCGTGTAGCAGAATGAGAGCTCAAAAGCTGCTCGCCGTGAAGTAAGCGCAGGCGCAGAAAGTTCGACGACTCTATTTCCTAGGCATGCGGCGATGTAGGTACGGACCCTATAATCAGATCGGTAAAGGGGATATATTGACGAAGATACCTGACTTCAATTAGCTTACATTTGTATTTGAGAAATTGTAGTTTACTCATACCCGAAAGTCTTTGAGAAATATCTGCGGATCACTTCCAATCATCTCGATGGTGTGCGAATTTGGAATTCTGACCGTCGTAAACCTTTCATCCTCTTCTAATATGAGCCAACGCCTTACCTATCTGTTGCAAGAAGACACATTAGTTGGCCGAGATTTGAGCATCGTTCGGCTGGGTCAATGGCCAAGGACAAATCAAAGAGCTGGTGAAGGTTGCTCCTTATATCATCATCCGTAACATTCGTTTCGTCAACCAATTGACGCGCAAGAGTTAATGTTTCCTCTCCCGATTCCAAATCTTTGTAGAAATTACGACGTACGGTCTCTCCACCATGGTAGAACAAAAGCCACAAGCAGAGCAGACCAAAAGAGTAAACGTCCATCCTAATGGCACTCGCACTATGCATTGGACGGTGATGCCACTCTGGAGCGGTCCAATGTGGAGTTCGGGGCATAAGTACCGCATCGTCAGTACCGCCAAACCATGTGGAATATCCAAAATCTGCCACTCTGGCAGTATACTGTTTTGAATCATTCTCAAATACCAGAACATTTGCAGGTTTAATGTCTCCATGGATGATTCCTGTCTTGGAATCAGTCATAGTGTTGAGACCATAATACATTACTCGATGGCTCACCGTTCATATGTAAATGTGAGACTGCCGTAGCAATTTCAGCACATAGGCGAAGTCTATTCCTCAGATCCAAGCTTGTCCCCGCACCATGCTCCATGAACGTCTTGAGATCCCCATGTTGAGTCTTTTCAAACACGAAAACGGGCCATACTCTCTCGCTCTCAGGCTCAATGTCCCAGCATATGCCCTCGAGCCGATTGATATTTCCATTAGCACGAACGGATCTATGGCCCAATACCGATATTTCAGCAATTAGCGTCTTGAATATTGTAGTGTGCTGCGCCTCGGAAAGAGCTGAATCGACAGGCGACAGACGTTTGAATGCAAAGGCTGTTTCCAAGTTGACTGACGATTGGTTTATTTCTGCTGTACCTCCCTGGCCGATACTGGCTTGTTCTGCATCCCATGTGATTGGAAGGAAATCGATGTTGAGGCTTTGGGCGATCCCGAGAAAGGTGAGAAGATCGTAGGGTGTGTTCGTTGCTGCTGCTGATGCTAAAGTGGCACTTACGAAGAAGTTCCCCGAGGTTGTAAAAGATATCAGTCTACTATCTATATGGCTGTTTGCTGACATGGTGCACAGATTTTACGTAGACCGAGTTGTCGGCTAGCTTCAATCTCTGTTGGAAATCAGCATCTCAGCCCTGTTATGCTTGGCATGTACTAGAAGTAGCACTCCACTCTTTAGATGATTCAATCAAGCCGTCATCAAATTCCAACAATCTCACTCCCTTCAAGCCCATGACTAATCTTCCCTGTACGAGGAGTACAGTTGGCCCGCTGTACTAGCCAAAAGAACCCCGCACACCACCTACAAGTACCACAAAATGTTCCCTTTACTAACCACTTGTTGTCACTTTAAAAGAAGAGGAAGAAAGTCACTACAAGGTAGTCCATAATACAGAAGTAGAAGACTAACGGCGATAAACTAAGAAAGAGAAGCTAATGCGATTGGGTGAAAAGGTGCATATAAGTCAGCTAACGAATCAGATATCAACATCAATAACTGCTATGACCGCAACCACATCCACAAATAATTAGCCTCTCTCTTTGCCAAAACTGTTGGAATATATGGAGGATTGATTGATTGACTATCTAGAATGGTGTGACGACCAAATATGTAGCCATGCTAAGACGCTAAATCACGTGGCCATTTGCTAGGTGTTGAGAGGTGGTGCATCATTTCCAACAAAAACCCAAATGTTTCGTGGACTTCCGATGAATTAGCCTATCGTGAGACAGCAACCCCAAAATAGGCAGCAAAGTCAACACCATTAGCCCAAGCGTGATGCACGGATACAGCCAAAACGACCGCGACAGAACGAGTCGAGCGCCCGTAGTTTCCGTGTTGCCGTTCACCGTTTGTACTAGGTTTGAGTTGAAGATTTCCTTAAATGACAAAGCCATCATTAGTCAGTAAGCTCTGTCCATGATGCAGTTGAGATCGAGGTTACAGGACTCACTGCAACCAAGCTAGCCGGTAGATATATGAGCGCGGTATAGGTGAGGATCTTAACGGTATGAGAATCCTTTTGGGATTTACCAATAAGCGCGGACATGAGTTCATTCTCCGCTTTAGTTGCAAGAGCGATCTCGCGCATAGCGTCGCTGCTTTTTTGCAGGGCGTCGTTGCTCTTGACTAGCATGTTCTCATTTCTGTAATTCAGAATCTGCGACAGCTGCATCGATAAAAATGTCAGATCACTGTGTCCGTAGATGATACGGGTATTACAATACCAAAGTAGACGTCCCCTCCGCATGCTCTTGTATCGCCTCGACGCCTCGTTTGTGGACTTTGATTCGAGAAATGAACGCTTCGACGTTCGTAGGATCTTGCCCCAGACATTGCCCATCTCGCGAACAAAGGTCCTGCCAGTGCTTCTTGCAACTCTGGGCAACTTCCAAGCAGCAGTCTAGTATCTCCTTGCATTTGACCAGTTTCCGACGAAGCCGCTGGAGCTTCTGGCTGTCTGCGAATGCAATCAGGTAATCTGATTCGCTGTAGATGTCGACATCGACAAAAAACGCCTTCTCTTCCTAGACTCGAGTTACAAAGGTTAAGATAAGTGACTGCAAAACGCGGTCGCAACGAACCAAAGTCGCCAACTCGGCATCGAGGTAGCAAATATAATCACGCCATTCCTGCTCCGCTACCAAAAAGACCCGTCGATAGATATCACATGCGGGTATTTTCTCCTGTCTTCTCAGTGAAAGCTCGCTACGTAGCTCATCAGCGAAGCCGTCCGGTGCTTGCACGAAGATCCATCTGGATGTTTTCTTCACATGATCGAAGCTTTGGTAGACTGCCATCTGACGGATGGAGAATGGACAGCCGCTTTTTCGCCCGTGCCGCGCTGGATAGCGAAGTAGATAGCATAATTCTGCAATGGCCGAGATGAGCTATATGGATAACAACATACATTGGATGATACAAACTTCACGTACCATGATAAACATGATCTGTTTGGTCTTCACTCTCGGAAAAATGGACCTTCCTATCGCAGGTAGCAAAATGCTCATCGCAATCTGAAGTCTTGAAAGAAAATAATGAAATGTGATCATTGAGTGCCGGGAAAGCATTGCAACTCTCACGGATATTTGCGAATGTATCTTTGGTAATCAGGAGGCGACCCCAGGAATATTCTTGGCGTAGAAATCTGTGTTGAGGCTTGTCAGGTGTGATGGGTCAAACTGATCTGAGGGAATGGCACATAAAGACGTCGACGTCTACATCTCTGATATTCTTGGCAGATACTGATCAGTACATCATCGGTCTTCGATGGCTTGCTCGACAGTAAGACCTAGAACGACTCACTGCCAAGATGTTGATAAAGGTCTCTGTGTTTTCTTCGTCGCAACCACGGTACCTACTCGACTGTTAGCAATTGAGAGACTGATTTGATAGACTAAGCAATGAGGTTGCGTTACGTATGTGGCGCATTGCCTACCCAGATCTCTACATTGGACTGCTCTTCGCTAGGCGAGAAGATGACTCGATCCTCAAATTTGAGCCTCATTTAAGCAATGTACGAAGCTATCTTTATTACTTCAGGATAGCTATATACGTGCCCCAACTTATATCGAAAGAGAATCCCTCAGGTCCCCTACTTATACACCGCCTTGCATCGGATCAAAAATGCCCCGCCGCTTCATGCAATGTTGTGCAGACCGTTTCCTTCTAATTAGGTTTAACTTGCGCCTGTTCTGCCTTTTGACCACGTTAGCGGACCCGAGTTCTCCAGTGAGATTAAGGCTTATTCCGTAAGGTACAGTAGTATGGGACTTTGGCTTTACCTGAGTAAGTGCCCGAGGCGCGGAAACTTTATAATTATCGTCAATGGCCTACATATTATTAAAACAAATCAGTATTGAGCTCTCGAAGCTTTGTTGGGAATGAAACGCACCTTGATCTGAAAACTTCCCGCGCCAAACAAGTCCTTCAGCAGCTTGACTAGCTTTTCCCTGTCAATGTAACGTCCATCCAAAGTTTGAGTATTCATTGTTTGAAATACGTATTCGCTATGATATCGCAAGTGACGAATTGTTTAGACGGGTCGAAGGTGTTAGCGTGGAGATGGGAGGTGTAGAATTAGGTAGGAGAGAGATTTCAAGCTGAGATCCGGTGAGGCTGAGTAGCAGACAAGCGTCCTGCATGATGACGTTAAGACGTTGGGAGGGGTCAAAGAATGAGGCTTTGCTGGCCGACACCGGCATGAGCAGGCTGAAGGCCGACCAAACGCCCCGTTTCCACGCGCTTGACTCTAATACACCACGTAGATTACTTCCATGACGTTCAGGGTAAAGGGTCGCTGCAGATGGTGTGCACACCTTACACCGCCCTAGGTAGTCCAGGAGAGGCTCGGGGGCTCCGGCCAGCTCTCCGAAGTGCTGCGGCCGTGCCAAAGCACCACTCGCTAGCCTGAGGAATGGAAACGGCCCTTTATCTACAAGAATTCCCGTATAAATATCAGCCTTGAAATTGGTGGTGAAAATAAAATCCTAAGAACCACAGCGTAAGAAGAAGCAGCAAGGCTTCAAAGACTATCGCATCTGGGCCGTAGCATACCGACACTGTGAGCATTAATGACTTGGATGTTTGATCCTGAGCAGTACCTTTCGCTCGAAAGCCTCTCGTACCTCGGCCGGGTTTGAGCTAACTCCGAAGTCACCCTTCAGACACGTTGCCACTGCATCTTCATATGCACTACCCATGTATGTCTTCAACTTGGGCACCTCCTTCTTCAATAAGACATCCAGCGTCTCCGTGGGACTACCTCGAATGCTCTGAGTGATCACTTCCAGAGGTAACCATAAGCCCAATTCTAACAGCACAAGTCCGACGCTGTAGTATTCGTACTCCTGGCAGAATCGTTTCCGCCCCCCAAGATACTCTGGATGCTGATACTCGAGCTGTCTGTTAGGTCCCTGAGTGAAGGCCGTTTCGAGATTCAAGCGACTGTAGCTGAAGCCTATGAAATGAGGTTCAGTCATGGCTTCCGCGATCGAACTGAATCGATTTGGAAAGAATATGATGTTATATGAAGAAATGTTCTTGTGGAGCCAGCTCGCTTTGTGCATAGTCAGCACCACATTGACCAACTTTAGTGCTGTACCGAAAACTTGATCCAAAGAAGGCCGCTGTGTCCTCGACCTTATCTTCGAGATGATGTCTCGTAAACTTTCAGGCTTCTCTACGTCGGGGATAGATAAAGAAGGCTTAGGCTGCCGAAGCGGAAAATAGTATATGATACCAAAGGAATGCTTTACCACGTCGTGGTAATAGCCAGCGGAGGTCAGAACAGGAAAAGCGTGACTCGCAGACGAGGGTGCACGAAAGGACGCAATGTCCTGAACACGCTGTATTAGCTCATCCTTACGGTCAGCCCAGGATCTGTCGTACTCCAGCCATTCGATAAGTATCTGCTTCTCTGAACCATCGACCGCGTGAAGTGTGCTAATCCCATACCAGTGAAAATATTTTAGGGGCTTTGTGATTTGTCCCTCGTCAATGAGCATGTTCCCTGGTGATTTGCTTCTGCCTTCCAGAGCTGAAGCGATTTGCTTCATTGCCGCCAGGAGTCCGATGTGTCTGTACGCTGTTGAGCCGTTATCTGAGTTGTTCGCGTCTGCTCCCTGGAGAGCAGCCTCCATGGACTTCAATTCATTCCTATCTTCAGTGCTCAGGATGCGGTTTTCAAAAGTATTCGTCATACTTTCTCGGACTGAGGATGGTTGCATGTCCCATAGTGTACCGATGACCTTTTGAAGGTGGTAACAGAGCTTGTAAGGCTTCGGACCGCTAGCTCTGAGGGCTGCAGAGACTTTGTCCATCTCCTGGTGCAGTTTGAAGAGGCAGTCTCGGACCAGCTGCATGTCCGCAAAATTCTTTGGTGTTCGCTGGCTATCCGTTTTCAGGACTCGCTCAAGATCTCCGAAGCCATTAGTCTCACCCCATATTCGAAACCGTTGATACTCTATATGTATCTCAAGGTCAGACTCGACAAGGAGCTGCTGGAACTGCGCTTCAATGGTACGATAGACTTCGGTTTGGGCAGTGTGAAATAGGCTCCACGTGATATCCGGTGCTTTTGACCGTGCATCTGGCTCGAGTTGTAGCAGGTCTTTTACCACCACCATCAGGCTTTTCTGAGAACTCGTAATAGTACGCCGGCCGCTTAGTCTCGCAAGCCACTGAGTCACCGCTTCACTTGGCTTGCCTCCCTCATGAAACAACTTACATGTGAAGTAATCCGTGATGCGGACATATCTTTTGCTAGAGAAGCTTGCTACGCCGGTCGACCCTTCTTGTAAGTATGTTAAGATCTCTGACAATATGCAGCCAAAGGACCACATGTCACTTGACCGACCAATGCGAAGTTTTTTGAAGTCTTCGTCGACAGAATGGCATTCAGGGGCCCAATATTCAGCTCCCCCATTCCTGTATAACGATTTGGACCCCTCATCCTCATTTCTCAGCCTCGAGAGGCCAAAGTCCGAAAGGATTAACTTGCCGGGGTGGTATAATATATTGTCAGGCTTAAGATCATAATGACAGCCTATTTTTCGTACGTTGAAGGTATTCGAGAAGTAATTATGAACTGCCTCGATGGCCGACGCAAGCTCATACAGAGCCTGAAAGACCTCATTGTCGGTCTGGAATCCCGGAAGTCGATGTTCCTGGCGCATAAGATGCTTCAAGTCTCCATCCGCCCGGGGGAATAATAAAAAGTGGGTTTGGTGGATTGTATACGCAGCCAGAAGTTGTATAATGTTTGGATGCTCCAAACAACGCAGAAAAGAGAGAATGTGCTCTTCTTGCCGAAAGTCTCTCTCGGCGTTGCTCTTAGGCTTTATCTGTTTTCGAATAATCGTGACCTTCAATGCAGAGACGAAGTCAATGTGAGGACATAAAGTAGGATTGGGACGACTCTACCTGGCCTGTTCCCTCTGGCACCAAACCTTGGTATGATGCAGCCATGGTCATTTTGTGAACCTCGCCAAAGCCACCCTCCCCCAATTTCTCACATTTGGTGAAAGGCAAGATTACGTTGTCTTGGAGTTCGCGATGCGATTGATCTGCGCGAAAGAAAGGGGCCAAAAACCTCCACTGATGCTTGTAAAACCTTGCGCTTAGCTTCTCATCTCGAAGAATTAGTCCTAGAGAGTCTTTGGATAACGGCAATCTTGAATCTAGCTGACTGTGGCTGAAATGATCAGTCTCCTTAAATCTTTGTATCAATCCTGGTTGAGAAAAAGACAGTAAGGTGGCGAAAACTCTCAGTCCATTATCGACAACGATGCGAATGAGTTCAGGCTGCTGCCAGACCTCTATCTCTCTGTTTCCAGAGAGAGCATGGATAAGGTTAGCTACTCTGCTTTCCGGTAAGAGACCTTTGAGAGCATCTAGGGGAATGAAGGATTTCTGCTCATAGTTCTGGATCTCAAGATCCTCGAGCTCTACTCTCATGTCACTCGTCTCTTTCGTTTGTGAGCTAGTTGACGACATTGTAAATTTTGCAACCGAGTGTTACAGAATAGCCAAAGGCTGACAAGGCTACCAGTATGCTCGGTTTGGAAGAAATGAACTGCACTGAGATGGACTTTCAGAGTCGACTGATTCCTTAAGAACTCGACGTACACTTGTAATTTTGGTCAGAGCTTTTTATAGAGAGCCGAGCAGAGTATTCCATAGACAAAAAGAATTGTAACAAGGTCTTCGTGGTCAAGTCATAAATGGTTAAGGTAGACAGCCAATATTTATAGCTAAGCCGCAGCAGCTAGTCCCCAATCAGTTAGGTAGCTTTGGAAGGAATTGCCAAGCAAATGCCAACAAGTCCGGTAAGAAAGTCATCCTAGCAATCATGTTGTCACTCAATATCGGCGCTCCGAGAGCGAGTTTATAAGTGCACAGACCGAGCGGTTCAATCTATACAGGCTCTCTGTCCTCTCCCTCGACAATACTGTTTGCAACCTACCCTGTTCTTTCCGCAACCTCAACGCCCACCTCACCCGAGTCCTAATTGCAACTACCGGCTCCTCCAACTAGTGAAAATCACTACCCTCAGTCACTCACCAGGACATTCGTACAGCCCATATGACTACGATGCTAAAGCACGGATGCATCAAGCCAAGACTGCGTGACAAGCTCAAGGAGGAGGTCTAGCGGGGCCGGATAAGGCCGCCTTCCCCACGGCATGCGCGAAAGGTAGATACAAGAAGCTTTTTACCCTAGGCTATCCGCTGATTATGTTCCTTCACAGGCTCGGTTCACTGCTTAGGATACAAAAATCGCGGTGAGGACTACCGCAACAAACAAACAATCAATCAATCAAAAAAAAAAAGACGGGGATGGATCGCGAAAGCACCTGACCACGTGGGCATAAGAAAAGTGGCAGACAAGGGAACAGAGAATGGATTCGAAGTGTCAAAAGAATTTAACAGTATCGAGGAGCGACACGTGTCTAGAAGCGGTTGGCAGCTGATGTAAATTACTCCGTGGATATTGTGCGAGGTACGCCCAGAGTTGAAGGAGATTCGCTGCTATTCGTTCCGTCTGCTTGACATGGTCGTACGAGATGCTCCAGGTCGTCTGAATGCTGCGATTTTGGTATTCACGCAGTCGAGAGCGGAAGTCTTCTGCAGTTACAGCAGTAGCCACGAAATGACATGCGACAAGGTCAGCAAGCTTACAGCAATCAGCTGTTCTTTGCTTCTCAGTCATATGGGCTCAGCAATTCGGCCGTCCTTTCGTTCCTTACAACAATGTTTAGAATACTTACGGAAGTCAGCCACAGTACGGCCAACAGCCAAATCCTCAGTACGAACCTCATCAGCCTTTTACTACCTTGCGCCAATGGAAGACATTCCTCCCCCCTCCCTCGATCCTATCCCGATCGACCACACCCATCCCGATGAAGTCGCCACCGGCTTTGTCGGCTATGATCGTCACGGATACTGGAAGCAGACCTTTGTCATCTGCGAGGCTGAGCGAGACCAATACGCTATGGGTCACCGCCGCGGGTTTGAAGGTTATTCGGACAGGACGATACAATCTGTCTGAAAACCACCCCACCTCGACTGATCGCCAGGAAGCCATCCAGACTTTTGCGCAAAAGAAGTGGACCGATGCCGGGAATACAGGCGTGCCTGACATAGAGTTTGTGAAAAGAAGATATCGGCAGGTGTTAGAGAATTGGAAGAAGCAGACGGTGGACAAGGGATAGCAAGCGAACCACCGACTCGTGTCTGTTGCTGGGCTTTTGGGATATGTACGAGCAAGGAGGCTGCACATGGCTTGAGGTTCAATAAGAAGGGAATTTCAGGTTCGTGCAGATTTATTGGAATCTGAAGTAGACCTACGACAGTGTATTAACTCAAAGGTTGTATAAACTTCGTGGGCAAGCAAGCTCAAAACGTGTGTAAACTCAAAGGCTACACAACTTAAGAGATACACAAATCCAAATACCATAGAATTAGGAAGTACAAATTTAGTAAGTCCAATACATTTAGAAGTTCAGCACTATCTTATTACTCTAGACAACACAGTAACATCGTCCGGAAAGCATACACTCGAAGGACATACATTCTTCGAGTTAAAACACTGTCTCAGGGTGTTGCATTGTGGAGACGTATCCAGAAAATCAATGTTCCTACTCTACCAGTGTCAAAGCTTTAATATTTATCGACCACCTGGACGAATAAGCACAAGGTAGATGTGCGCAAAGCTAAATTTGGGTCAACTTGCAAGTCTACCTAGTTCCGACATTGGCTTTATCTCGTAGAAAGAACAAATGCAGATATGTTTAAGACTATGCAAGGAATACTGATGTATGTCAAATGATATCAGCGAGTCTGCTCCTCCATGAGAGGGGGTCGAGGGCTCCTAGTTGCATGATGGAGGGCACCAGCTACGGCAGCTCCATGCTTGGCGGCGAGACCTCCACGGTGAGGAGTGACGAAGAATCCAATTCCACGCAATGAGCTGAAGAGTTGTTCGTATTTTGGGTTGCTCACAGCTTTTGCTATTGCCTAGCTTTCTTGTTGGCAGCCGGATGCCCAGGCAGACAAGACACCGACTTACATGCTTTACCACGACACCACCGAGAGCAGACGAAGACTATCGGTCTTTCAGTACATCCCTATTAAACAGTCAGTTCGAATACAAGACAAGCCGGTGGGGATCTATCATACCGCTCTCTTATTCTTCAGCTTTAACAGCGAATCATCGGCCGCACTGCTGACTCCCGCAGTGCTAACATCCCAGCCAACATTGGAACTGTATCCGAATCAAAGCACCCTGAGACCTTGAATGTGATGAGGCAAGAAGTCCTTTAACCAAAGCTTCTCTTTCTTCCGAATCGCCTGCAATCCAGGTATTTACGCCAAACGACTGGGCGTCTTTAAAAGGATTTGAAGTTGATGGGGGTTCTCAGGCCATGGACGACGATGAGACTAATCACCGATATCAATTAGCCGAGAACGAAGAGGAAGGATGCAAGCCACGGACTCGACTTGAGGATCGTCAGACACTGCCAACTCCTTCAGGTAGCATATATTGATATCGTTCAGCAAGCTTTGAGTGAAGAGAAGATCAGCCTGATGCCCCGCGGAGGCCATTGAGACCAATGCAGATGCCTCGATGGCTACTTCAGTTCAATCGTTGGTCTGAATTACAAGATATTCTGAGCTGCAGCCCCGCCATAGGAGCAGGCAAAGGACACAATTCATGGTGAGGACAAGGCAAGGATCACTAGGTGGGTCTCGGAAATGATTGCCGATCTCAGCCCTATAGCAGCCCCTTTCTCTCCATCTTGTTCTTCTCGTTCATTCAACATTATATCTATACCAATATTAACTTAATAACCTTCGAGGTACCTTATAAGCGACCCTCTTAACAGCGTTATTCAAAAATTTGTACTCCTAAGAAAAGCTAGCTTATTAGAACTACTCGTAAATAGAAATTAAATTATTAAGAATATAAATTTTCTTTTTTTCTAACGTATTAAACGTATAAAATAATAATTAAATTCTTAGAATTAAATTTATTATAAAGAAAGTAATAAAAATTAAATATTATATTATTATATTAATAAAAAGTAATTCTATAAATAGATTTTTAATATAAATAACTCTCGCTAATAGCGTAAAATCTCTCGTTAGTATAATTAATAACTTAAACTTTTTAAATAATACGTTATTAATAGAAATTACTTTTTTTTTTATAATTTTATTAATATATTATATTACGAACTAAAGAATCTATAGTGAGTATTAACTACTTCGATTGTTTAAATGCTACGAATTGCTATAAAAACTCTTCTTCGAAGCAATATCAATTCACATCGACTTGATATTCAAAGAGCAGATATTAAAACTATGATATTTTAATATTTAATAATATCTCTAAAAAGAAATTATATTAATAATATTAATAGTAATATAGAGTTACTAATTAAGCTTATCGCTAATCTCGAATTTAATATAAATTACTAGTAGTTTAAATTAGCGTAAAAATTTAATCTCTACTAATAGAATTTACTTTCTATTTATAAGAAAGTAAATTAGATATAAATAGCTCGCTTAGATTTAATATAAACTTATATCTAAAGTAGTTTTACGCGCGATTTAATATATATAGACATATATTTTTTTAATCTAATCTATTCGATCTTTGAAGATATATTTAGTATCTATAAGGTCCCCTGTCCTTTCTTCTAAAGTTAGGGTTATTATCTAGCAGGAACGTTCTAAATCCGCAAAGGAATCTTGTAGCGAGTCCGTGATAACCCCGAGTCCGTGAAATCATGCAGGCATAGCGCAAGGAAGGTATAAGCGCAATATTTCGAAAGGAAGCCCAGCGCACAAGCTCGCGACTCCAAATTCGTAGTGGTTGCACGTCTGGAAAATGATTCGACCCTTTACTCGCACTAAGGTTAGTTCTTGCATTGATTCTGCCATGAGGCTTGCAGCTATGCATTAGCTCTGCAGCAAGATGTCAGCGCTAACGCAGTCCTCTGCGCTGCACCAGCTGTCGACAGAAGTCCCCATACCGAGGTTCTACCGGCCGTAGTAGGCTTGAGAATTCTATGTACATATTCCTCGATCACATCACCATAATATTGGTGATCCTTGAATGCGTCGTTTACGTAGCCATTCGTAGCCCGTTGAAAGCTGGATATTCTTATCATAACACACATCTTTGATAGATCGAATGGGATCTCGAGAGTCGAGGGCCTCAAAGAATCTGGCTTTACGCCGAGTAGTGGCCTCACGATTAGCTAGAGGAGGATCACGTGTACGAGTACGAGGTGGATCCATAGTGTGGAGCAATAATAATTCAAGAATAATGACTATTTACCAGTTGGTGGGAGGAAGCCTACTACGGCCGGTAGAACCCCGGTATGGACACTTCTGTTGACAGCTAGTGCTGCGACATATTCAGGCTTTTTAGCGCCTATAGATCGACGCACGAGCGGACATGACTGCCATAATGAGCGCCTTGCATAATTGCCTCCGGTCCCGTTCTTCTAATTCCAGCACTGTTGTGGCCGATCGCTTGCCGTTGCACAAGGTTGTGTGCAGGAAGTTATCGGGAATTACGCTATGATCGAAAATGGGCTAGCGTAGTCCGACGACATCCTGTGTACTACCTGGTGCTGCTATCTGTGGAAATCAACCGAGAAATAAGTTACAGGACATCTTCTTCCGACCGAGCGAGGCTGTCTGGCCTGCCCAGACGAAGACACAAGCTGAGATTTGCCCGCACTCATACGCGTTGGAGAAAGATGTCAAGTGGTCGTCAATCCCAGTGCACGAGAGCAGGTTTGACTTCGACGACTTTCGTCCTGTACTTGGACCATGCCGAGCGTAGAAATAGTGGACTCAGAATTGCGCCCAAAATCGCTCACTTTAGGGATCAATACCCGAGGGTGGTTTGACAATATTCTCGGCTGACTGTTTGGGTAGGGCTGCGGGAGAGATTAGGTAGGTAGACCACCCTGAAGTCCCCAGGAGATAACTGTATGCTACCATCCAAAAATAAGGCTAGGGCTAAAACCTAGCGCTGTCCAGGACTGCGTCAACCTCCGTACCACGATATCAATTCTCGCTGTTCTTCAGAGCGCCTTTCGCCTTCTGTGACGGAAATCTATCGTCTCATTCAGCGGTCTCTGCTCCAACTGAGAGCCCAAAAGAGAAAGCATGATACGCAGGGGGAACGGTATGGAAGGCTGCGTCAATTTCCATCGCCTTGTCCAGGGTATTCTGTCGCAGGGATCACTGGTTCAAACACAAGACCATCAGCAAATAACGTCGCGTTAAGAAGTGCTTTACACACCAGATTCGAATGTCACCACTGATAAACACCGATCTAGCTCTCCCACTATGTCCTCGAATATGACTTGATCAAGTTCTGCTTTCCCAAGGCCCTGCGTTTCCTGCGTTTCCAAACCCCGGAACAAGCAAACTTGAACAACTTTCGCATATCTTGAGCCCAGCTCCCTCGACACAGTATCACTTAGACGCATCAAATCCAGAAGGTTTTTCTCCCATTCGAATAAATCCTCAGTCAGGCTCTCTTCCAGCTGTAATTTGCGCCACGGAGCTGAGAATGCAAGCTCAATGAGGACGAGTCCAAGAGACAATAAGCACGAACGTGTAGCAGCCTGGCTTTTAGTTTCATAGACGGGCCCTCGTGCTGTGTCATTGTCTAATTTAGTTTGTAAGACAGGCTGTCCCAACGTCCATTTCTCTTCATCATCCATATCATAAAATAGAATGTCCTTGCTACTCCATGTTGGACGAAGCCACACACTGCTACTCAATTGAAGAACACCAGCTGCCAGGAACAAAGCTATTCGAAGTCTGTCCTTCACTGGAATTGCACGGCGTTCTTTATTTGCGCGCACAAGAACATCTTCTAGCGAGTACGAGCCCAGCTTCCGATACTCATCCCTGCGGAAATAGTAAATCAGGAATCTAAGACCAGTTCTTGTCTCTAGATATCCCAAGCAGGAAATCTCCGTCACTTGTTTTGATTCGGTGGTAACGGATAGATTCCGCAGCCGATGACACAGATCTTCCTCCAGGCCTAAGTCGGGTACCTTATGTTGCAGTGCTTCTGCGCGTACGGAAGTGCAAACTCTTTGTCCTCCATGTCGATAAGCGGCTGCGTCAGTATCAAGCTCAGACACGTCCGAAGACTTGGTCCATGCTGCTGATCTGGTGACTCTGTTCCTCAGGTACGTCTTCTTTGGGGACCGATTCTGTTTGACTTTCTGATACATGCAACAGCCGCCGTGGGCTACATAGACGATAAGCTGGTATGGCCCTGCAGAAGACGGACATGTCACAGTAACATTGAAGCAGAAATCTTCAGCTTGGCCTGTTGCGCCAGCCTTTGCGTAATCGAAGTTCAGTGCAATATTCAAAGAATGTGCCTCATGCTGGCGGCATGTTCGTATATTAGACAATGTGTCGTGAAGCAGTTGTGATGCTTGCTGTATACAGCCGAAATGGACCTGTGACGCTCGCGTAGTCTGTATAAGATATGGGTAGGCCAAGTCTCCTCCAAACGACAATCCGAATTGATGACCAGAGCGGCGAGGTACGGCTTGCCAGATCAAAGTGCAAAATATATCATTATAGTTCCTCAAATTTTGTAAGAGCTTGGGAAAATCGTCGGTTGTGCCTAAAGTCGGCGGATTCCAGTTCTCTAGCAAAAATTGATATTTGCTTGTAGCTTTCTTTGTCTCTTGTCCCTTTAGTGCGTGAAGCCCCACGACGAGTTCACTAAGACTCTCCTGGAAATGCTCCAGTGCTGCTAGACACAAATTGTAGAAACGCGCCATCATCGTATCAAGATTTCGATGGGCCATTGTATCTCTCCAGATCGGGTGACCGCGATTCTCGATCATGTTATCCACGTCCTGTCGGCTTTTTGCTGCAGTCACTAAAAGCATTTTGCAACCGTTGTCAAACGCAACTTGTTGGATCCGGATCTTGAGTGCCAGGTCTGCCAGGTCCGAGTAGAATTTCTGGATGGACTCACTATTCCTCATCACATCTTCGAACAGCTTATGAATGCCGGCGATAGACCGCACAATGCCACCTGAAGTGTGCCGCTTGCCGGTGCTGCTGGCCTGCTTCTCCTCAGTAAACATCTGGTTCACGTTTGTTATAGATAGCACGACTGATTCTGTCGTGGCGCAATTCTCCATTACTCCCTCTCGCGCAGTGGTGTGCGCATCCATGTTTCGTAGCACTCATCTGAGCTGATGTAGGGCTGGGTCACTCCGCCACCTAGTCTGCAATGTTGAGGAGGACTGCTTCCTGCAGGATGCTTCTTAGCCTTGCCTAGAAGCGAATAAGCATGGCCCCACATATGACGACATTTCACATCTCACGTAACTTCCATTGCAACGTCAAGAATCCCAGTCGCCAATTAGAGGAATTTAGCACCCCCTGCACACATACCTATCCTAAAGCCTGGTTCCCGAAGATAGTCGCGCTTAGTACGTGGTATACTAATATTGATATCTGTTTTGGTATAGCTAGTAACTCGCTAAAGGTTTTAAACGAAGCTAAAAATTTATCCAGAGGGTGGATAGATTTATCCACCCTCTGAATAAATTTTTAAGTTTGATTACCTCGCTACGATCTCTGATTTGTTAATTTCTCGGTAAGCTATTAGGGTGTCACCTACAACACGTACTAAGAGCGACTAAAGATTTGTCTTTTCAGCTAGTATTTAGTACTCCCGAAGGTACGGAAACCAAGCAAGCGAGAACAAGCGATGTGTGTGTGCAGGGGGTGCTAAATCCCTCTATTGAATCAATCGCTGGGGAGCTGTGCACCCCCACATCTCGTGCATCAGCCCAGACGTGCCAAGCCCGTAGCAAGCCTAGTTTCCGCTTGCTACGGAACCTCATAGGTCCGAGGCCACCAATACGGTTTCATAAAAGAAGTGTAGCTGTAGATATAAAACGCCCCAGAATATGCACTTCCAAAACATCTTGAGGACGCCTTGAAAGCAGCAGTAACGGGATCCATAGGCAAGGACTTGCACTCGTCTAAGAAGACGTAGAGAAGTACTGGACGCCAAGACGTTCTCTGCCATTGGCTACTCGCATACTAGAAGAGCGCCAAAAACGAAATTTAAGGTAGACACAGCCCCCCTTAGCACACCGGCCATCGAATCCAGACGGAACCTTCCGGACAATTACATATATGGCGCCAACCCGGAAGAGGAAGGTCAAATGAAATACTTCTACTGCAACGCACGTGGCCCCACTCATAGCTCCAGCCGTGTTCAGGCGTCACTTGTCGCTGGTAAACCTGGACAAGCTAATCACAAATGAACTCGCAGCTCTTCAATACTCTTAGGTTATAGGTCTTACGCTTGTTCTATTCCCGGGTTTCTAAATCGATGTACAGTGAGACCTAGGTATAACGATACGCACGGTTAACGAAAAAATTATTGTCACGAAAGAATAGACGTGTATTGGGATTGACTGCTTGATACCTTACGGGCGTGCCCTAGAACGCGCACACCCTGTCAAGATGGTACGAGTATCGTACGTCAATAATAGCCGTAGCTGAACGGAAATCCTATTAGTTACACGTGTTCCCGGGGATATGCACCTCCCTGGGATATGCACGATTAGGGTTAGGGCTAGCTTAGAATTTTAGTGTTTTCTAATTTATCTTAATATATCGAACTTTCTAATTAATATCTTAAATTCTTAGATATCTTATTCTTATTAATAATAAAGAAAAAGTATATTATTCTAAGATAATATCGAGCTTTAAGATAATATTCGAGTTATATTAATAATAACTCTAATTCTAACTTTAGTATTAGAGTTAGAACTTAATCGATATCTTGATACTCTTTAATTAATTTAACATCGGGAAAACGACGAGTAGATTGAAAATTTCGAATTACTACTAGTAATTCTACCTAGCTAGAAGCGCTATTAGCTAATTAGAATCTTCTTCGTAACTACTATCTAGCTAGAATCTTCTCCGTTAGCTATTATCTAGCTAGAAGAATAAATAATAATAATAATAATAATAATAATAATAATAATAATAATAATAGTACTAATATTACTAGATTAATTACTTAGTAATAAATAAATAAATAAATAAATAAATAAATAAATAAATAAATAAATAAATAAATAAATAAATAAATAAATAAATAACGCGTTTTCTTTATTATTACGTATATATCTTAATTAGTATAATAATTATTATTTAATATAGTAAGATTGCTATGAAATAATTAATTATATGGACGTAGGGCTGGTCATGACTAGTCTTGGCGCTCGCTTCTCCGTACTTAGCTGGCGCACACACACTTAGATAGTTCAAGAATTTATCCACTATACTTATTATTAAACCATATTAATATTGTTCCTTGACAAAGATATTAGTAATATAACTATATATCTTTATTATTACTTATTCATCTTAATTAATATTTAAATTATAACTATAATCTAGTAATATAATTATGCTTCTCTATTACTACGCGTTAAATTTATAGTCGTAGCTAAATTTATAGTTATAGTTATAGTTAAATTCAATTATATTATTTAAATTATTAATTCTATTTATATTATCTACGTATTATTATATCTATATTAGCAACTCGTATAGCTAGTAGCTACTCGAATAGCTAGTAGCTACTCGTATAGCTAATTTCGATGCTGAGCCGATATATAAGATTCCCGGTTAATTTAGCTTATAGCTAGCTCGAATTACTACTATATATGAGAATTCGACTTGACGTTTTATCGATAACTTTATCTATTAATATAAAGTATTATAATTAATTATTTAGATTTATAGATATCTAAGTCTTACTAGTAAAAAGAAATAAAATTATATAATAATAATATATAAATTCAAATAAGATATTAATATTTTAATAATACTAGCCCTAGCTCTACTAATGTATATCTTAGAGCGATATATTCTAGAAATATATATAATCGTATTAAAACGAAAATTTCGAGCGTATTATTATTTTTTATTATATAATAATAAGCTATTCTAAGTATACTTCTTAATATTATATAGTTACTATTATTATTTTAAAATTATTAACGAGGTATCGAGCTTAATATACTAGTTTAAATTATAATAGTATTAACACTTAATAAATCTTAATAAAAATATATTTTAATATTAACTATAATAGAGTATTAGAAACGTAGTATTATAGTATAATAGTAAGATTACTATATTAGAACTATTTCGTAGGTAATAAATAAAGATACAAGTAGTTTTTTTATATTTATAAAAATTATTAATTCTTTATTCTTTAATTAACAACTCTAATAGATTATAAAGCTCTCACGCTATTACTATTATCGTTATTCTTATTAAGTTAAGTAGTACTTATTACTATTTAGTAAGACGACTTCTAAGTTAAGTAGTACTTAATATATCTAATTAAGAATTATTACAAATCGAGCTTCTTATAGAGTAGAAATTCGATTTATAATTTATTAATATTCGAGTAGAGCTTTATATAAAGAAGCTATAGAAATATATATATTCTATTTATATATTAGAGTTAATTAATATAGAAAACGAGATTTCTATAAAGAGATAGAAAATATTTAAGAACTAAAACGATAAGTTATAAAAGATAATCGATATTACAACTCTAACTATTAGTCTCGATATATATTACGAAGTATCTAGTATCTTAGAAAGTTCTTATCGTCTTGGCGAGATTCGACGCTTTTTTAATATAGGGGAACTAATACTCCCGTGATAAATAATAGTAACGTCGATTCGAATTCGAGTCGAGCTAATTAGTTAAAGATAGATTATTTTACTAGCGATACTCGGGTTTAATAGTAACTTATAACTACTATATCTTCCCTAGCTACGTACTAGGTCGATAGTAACTTATTGACTATATATATTCCGAGATACTTCTGAATAGATATATACGTGTAATTAGTATATAGAGATATACGTTATTTTTTAAAAAGTATATAATTATTATGAAATTTCTAGTGTATTAGAGAATTTTTACGATCTTAAAAGAATTCGATACTCTTTTAATATAGAAAAACTAACACGTCTCTAAAAATATAAAATAAAAGCTTATAAAGACTAAATTTAATAACGATTATCTTATACTTACGAAACTTCGAACTATATTATAGTTAATCGAATTCTCGAAGTTTATATATCTATTAAAAAAGTATTATATATTTTAATTTAATTTATTTAAGTTTATATTAGAGTATAGAGTATATATTAAGACTCTCGAAGAGAAGATTAACGCTATTAAAATTATTCTAGACTCGAATATCTATATAATTCTCTATCTCTCGATATTATTACTATAGAAATAATAGTATCTCGTTTAGATCTAGACTATAATATCTATAATTATAGCTAAAAAAGTAGGTTAAGTAATTCTTTAAAAGTATATTCTTAATATAATTAAATTCTATATAACTCTCGTAACTTCGAATTAGCTTTTAAGATCGAATAATAATAATAGATCTATAAATATTATAAGAGCTCTCGTTATTCTAGCTATTTATACTTCGTTAAATTTCTATATTTAGCTTCGAGATAGTTAAAATTAAAGATAAAAGAATAGACTAAAGACTAAAGAAAAGAAATTAAATAAATTCGAAAACTTTAATCTAAGCTAGTTATAAAAAATAACGATTTTAAAAATAATAATATATATATTCTAGTATAGTTATACTATATTATAGAAATATATTAAATTACTATAATACTATATTACGATTACTATATTAAAACTATTCTATAGATAATAAATAGAAATATAAGTAGTTTTCTTATATCTACGAGTCGGAAAGGTGTGGTATCTGTTGAACATAGTCGTTTTCAACTTTTTTTCAACTTTTTTTAAAAAATTATAT
>JANQBS010000163.1:0-91540 GCA_033085395.1 Xanthoparmelia taractica
TATATTAGAAATTTCTTAGATTATTTCATAATATTAGTAATTTCTTATCTTATATCTTTATAAGTGATCTAATATAACCCCCTTATAATACTCTCTCATGATATAATATAATACGATATCATATAGAATATCCCATCAAATATACCAGACCTTTCCGACCCGTACTTATTACGATATTTTTTTCTTTATTATTTAATTTTATTAGCGAAATAATAATATTCTTTATATAGCGATATATTATTAGATTTTTAAAATATCTATTACGATTTTAATTTCTACTTTTTAAATATTAAGTCGATATAAATTAATATTACTTTAAAAAAAAGTTTTTAAAGTCTTCGTAGTCTATTAAAATTAATTAAAGTAAGATTATAATAAAATATTACTAATCTAGTTACTTATCGTCTCTATAATTATATTTTAATTAGACTATATTTTTAGCTAATGTAGAAGTAAGCGCCCTTCACGTGATAATAGTTATTTAATTTAGATACTCTAGACACACTTTGACTCTGGGGATAAACCCTTAAATTTTCCATGCCAGACGATGTGATACCTATCTAATCTTTTTAGTGTCAATAATAGCACCTGGTCTTAGTGCGCCTCTGCCCTCCCCCGTAGATATAGTTTTCAAAAGCTTCTCGCCTATTATTCGCTTTGGCATCACACACTTCTCTTCGTATCTATGTTACATCTCCCTTTTCGTTGATCTGAATCATCCGTTTTCTACAGGTATATCAGACATTATAGACTAGTGCTACGAGAGCGTACCGAGCGGATTGGGCCTGAAGCGCAGACACTATTGTTAGGTAGGTACCCGAGGAATTTGCCATTCGGCCAAAAAACCAGCCCGGGGGGTGTCTGCGCTTTATAGCTAGACACCCCCCATTAGAATATCTGTCTAACCCTCTCTATAGGGCTCGTCCCGAGCCCAAAGAGTGGGAAAATCATGATTCTAAGGGTACATAACCCTATGCTATTCTAGGGACGTACCCGAGCCGTCTACGCAATGCCTGCGCTACGGGTGAGCCACAGTGGCTGAAAGGCCTCAGAGGCCCCCACGAAGGCTCAAAAATAACGGACAGAGGAACCCGAGCGGCAAGCTTCACTTCCTACGCTTAGCGAGCTTTTTATTTTATACGTTCGCTATGTTGTTTCTTAACAATGTTCTTGGCGTCCAACTACAACTTCCTCTGCAGACAAGTGCAAATGGCAGCGTCTCTTCTTCCCATCTCGAGTTATCCACGCAGTCCTCTCTTATAACAGTCCCGATTCCTTCTAGTGAATAGAATAAGTCGCAAGCCTGCTCTAATTGTTTAATGGCAAACATCCATCAACACCCTCTTCTAGCAACGCTACGCTTAAATTCTTCCCGTCGTTGTCTCCCACATGATACCTTTAACTTGTTTTTTCCTTACTCAGTTTGGCCGTTCATGCTTTTCGACATTGAGATATGGGCCCAAAGAAGCGGCAAGCTCTGCCAGGTCATCGGTTCACTTCCCGTGTTACTATCACCACCTGAGATCACTTCAACCCAACTATCAACACAGCACAACCGGACCCGTTAAGCCTACCTTAGCTTGCCCTGCCACCACCTACATAAGGTAAAACAGCCTTCCCTGCACTTACAACTCTCTATACCAAATATTCCCTTCTTCACATCGAGACTACACACGCCCCATCCCATCCGATTCCCCATCCGACTCCCCTCCACCCCTTTCCCCTTCCACCCCTTTCCACCCTCAAACATCATCAAACATCATCAGACATCTTACAACCACCACCAACCATGCCTTCTCCCTCCAGCAACCAACGGCCCAGCAGCTCAAGCAGCAACAAATCCACCTCTGCAACCAGCCAATCTACTAACCCAGGAGGAGCCGGAAGCCAAGGCGGCACGGGCGTTTCTCAGGACTTTGCTCGGAGCTACGGCTTGAAGTACCAGGATGAGAAGGATTATGCGGAGGCTAAGGCGATTCAGCGGGCTTTTAGGGATCAGGATGCGAAGGGGGAGAAAAGTTGAGTAAGGGCATTATGGGTGGCTATGCGGGTTTGGGGATCATTGTCTGTCGCCTTATGATGGGCTGGGCCGAATGACGGAGGGGATTCTCACTCAGCTGGCAGACAAAGGTGGGAGAGAACTTTGGTGGATACTTCTACTGTTCATAGCCGTAAACAGTAAAGAATAATGCAATCAGTCATCATCTCGCCGTGTCTACCGCTCTCTCTGTGCCCATGTTCCGTCCCCCCACTGCTGTAATCAAATCATGCCTGCAAACCTCACCTATAAACATAATTCGTAACCCATGTACACATGAACCTCGCCTCTCATCATCATCATCATCATCCTCCATCCACGCTCCCAACTATATACAATGCCCCATCCATCCACTGAAGATCCCCCGGCTATTCCTCCCCAAGACTCTTCCTAACATTCACCCTACACCTTTTCCTAAACTCCTTCGTATCCTCCCTCCACAGCCTCGCCGCCTCCACATTCGCCGGACTCTCGTCGTTCGGACTACTCAGCATGCTAATGACGCTCAAGAGTATTGTTTCGGGCGTCTGAACCGGCGACCATCGTTCGTTGGCAGATTCGTACCCGTATGGATCGTTGGCCGGGGGGTGGAGGATAGAGATGCAGACGTCGCCGGAGGGGTATACTGTATTTCACCGCACGAAATTTTTAGCAGGGACTTGGTCGTTGGGGAGGAGAGAGAGAGAGAGAGAGAGAGAGAGAGATGGGTCATACCATTAGGATGGAATATCGGCGTCTGAAACGTCATCTTGGGCGGTAAATGTGGATACTCGGGCGGGAATATGAGATGAGCGCGGTAGAAACCTCCTGTATGCCCCCGCCCTCCCTCATCGATCAGCCTTCCCGTTCCAATTTCCTACTCTCTCTCTCTCTCTTTCTCTCTCTTTCTCTCTCTATCTATCTATCTCGCTGCTGGGGACCCCGCTTATCTCGCAGCAAAGCAAGCAAGCAAGCAAGCAATCGGCCTTCTTTTCTCACTTACCGCCATAGAATTTGCAATCGTCGGAAATCATAAGCATGACTTCCCATTCGAAGACGTTGTTGCCGACGAGACCGCAACTTATGCCGGGGATGTCCTTGTCGCTTTGCATTTGCTTGAGCTGGCGGCTCAAGAGCCCGGAGGCTGCTGAGGTAGCCATGATGAGGGTATCGTATCGTATCGTATCGTATCGTGTTCAAAGACTACGTTAGTAATATTGCTTCTTGAAGAAATTCAGCATTGTTGATGGGAGCACCATGGTTGAAGTAGAAGTACGAAGTTAGGACAGGGAAAGCACGGGCCCCCTCGGACCGCACATGCAGGATCGGGGACTTTTCTCGGACACGCTAAAAATTGCAAGTTTGGTTGTTTGCAGCTGCTTATCATGAGCGCTATTATCGGAACCACAACACGTATTTCACAGCTCATGTACAACGGAGTCCCATCTAGTCGATCTATTTTTTTTTTTTTTTTTTTTTTTTTTTTTTGATTCTGTCTACGGTAGACCCGATTAGCAACGACTAGGCGGGCAAAGCTCTACATGTTCAAATTCTCACTAGGACCCTTCCTTCTGTTTCAATAAAAATTCGGAGCAGTACAAGGAGCCTGATACTGGTGCTTGTGTATATATGTTTGGGGCTGAGAGAGACTCTTAGCAATGATTGGACTCAAGAGGGACTGTCCGAACAGAAGCCGGGGTCTGGTGCTAATCTCACGCAAATTGATCTGGAAAGCTCGCACATGACTTCTTTTCTTTTATGGTTATGATTTGGATGAGGATTAATACTACAAGTCTCGCTGGAAGACTGAGATCAAGGTGTCATTATTGCAGGCCTGACAAAGCCAACTTCGTTGAAGAAATGAACAATGTCCAATGATAGCTGTACATGGGCTCAATGTCATCAAAAATTATGCCCACCCTGAAAAAAAAGGTATACACGTTGGGTGCCGAAACAAGAAGGGGTATCTTGTTAAAATCAGAAATCCAAAAGTCTATATGGCTCCTAAAATAGCACACGTCTCAAGACCAGTCCCAGGAGCAGAGCGCTAACGAAAGCGGAAGAATTTGGCACAAGGACGGGTCCGGAGCTTTTCTTGGTTGTGGAAGCTGCAACTCTTGTTGTAACAGTGGTGAGCTCAGGTGAGACTGTGGTTCCTGGTACGGTAGTCAAAGCCTCGGCGATGACAGACTCGACAGTACTGCCACCCATGACTGTCATGGCTGAGGTTGCAGTCGAGATGACAGAAGGAGGAATCGTTGTGCCAGGAATTGTGGTAGTATATGTGATCTCTTGACCCAATGCTGTTGCCGGTATGGCGCTACCGATTCCTGAGGCTGTGTCTTGTGTTGGCAGCCTCAAAGTCGCAGTATTCGGAGGAGTTGCGGGCGTGCCGTAAATATTGCCCGATGATCCATCTCCCAGTGTGTAGTTTCCCGTAAGCAGATTCGCCGTCGAGCCCCCAGTCGAGGTGTATGAACCGTCGTGGACTTGACCGAAAGAGCCGCCTGGGAGAAAGTAGTTGGTCGTATAATTGTCCTAACAGATCAGTATTGAGAAGGCATGATCAGTGTTGGAGTGCTCACATAGCAGAAGGAAAGGTCTAGGTTCTGGAGAAGAAGACATATGGTTCCGTCGGCACCTTCACTAAAGGTCAATACCGACCATGCTGATCATGGACGCCAGGTACTTACAGCATAGACTGCCTCCTGATGCTCGAGCTTCAATAGCGCCACGAGCGTCCGCAGCATCTCGTTTCGCGAGATTCGCGCTACCGAGGGTGTTGACGACGTCGAGGAAAAGAGAAGAGATCCCCGTGCCGATTGGTGGTTCATTTGTTGTGGCGGCACCTTTAGGGTTGCATGCAGTATAACTACTGCTGCAAGCCGCTCTGGCATGCAGAGTGTCATCGCATGCGGTAATGTGCGCAGAGGAGAGGAGTAACAAAACGAATGTGGTTGGTAGAAGCATGATGAAAGCGGAATCGACTGAAGGATCGGATCGCGGCCGGTGCGCAAGCAAACGAATGGAAATGTGGGGAGTTTATGTACTTTGTACTTGGTAGGGAGCTTGGGCGCTGGAGACCAAAATTCTCATAAGGAGACTGGCCCATGTAGGTGTCGAAGCGCAAGGTACAGATGCGCCATTGAAGGAGGCTCGGAGGGATGAAATTCCAGCCAGGCGCATATAGTAGTGTTATTAGATCCAAGAGGGCGGCAATTCGCGAGCTGTTTTAGCTGTTTTAGCTGTTTTCACCGAGCCAGCCCGTCTTTCGAGTGTCGACAGGGTTTGTGTGAGTATGTCTCGTGATCTTATCTAGTGCTGTCCTCTACTTACCTTATAAAATGCATGATTACTTGACTTTCCGCCCACGGACATAACCGGCGTCTCATCAGTCAGCACTTTCCAAAGGTCGATCATACATGTTCGGCCCTACGACGATAAGATTCAGATCCTAGATTGGACCACCACCAAAAAAGGGGGCACTGGGGGGAGAAGGGGACGCTAAAAGATGAGCTTAAATCTATTTGGGGACCTCCCAAAGCGCCAATCATCTTGCGGCTGCAAAAATATTCAGATTTCAGTGGTACTGTAAAAGTAGAGCCTTAAGCTACCCAGGAAACCCAGCCAATGGGAAAGACCAAGGCAACCCTGTCTCGCAGGACAAGTCGTTCGCGACAGGTCGTTATAATCGTCTACAGCCTACGCCCTCACCTACGGGTAAAGCAAGGAGATGCGAAAGGCCTTTGAGCCTTTAACTCAATTATCGCATTATTAAAAATCCCTTCAAAAGTAGCTTGCTGAAGGCGTCGCTGGAACTAACAAGTACCAAAGTGACCGCCGCCTACGTCGTTCGTAGAATATTCAGCTTATCTGTGGTGGAGTGATGTATTTAAGTTATACCAGAAAAGCTGAATCACCTGAATTGATTGACAAGACGGGATACAGGTATCACAGCGATTTCAGTCGCAGCTTCAAAATGGAGGCTATTGAAGCCACAGTCTGGTCATCAATTTAGCAACCAAGGTCTTCTTCTCCCAGTGATCTCCCCCCTCGCGGATCACTACGTAAACATTTATCATAGCCTGTCAGCTACTTTCCGCGTCTGCCGCAACGACGCTCTTCATCATCGTCTTCATCTTCATTATGCGCCGTCTATGGACCTCAGAAGCTGAGAAGCCCGACCATCTGTACCGCACGCGCAGCCCACCAGAGCCAACTATACTCGGCAAAAGCTCGCATCAGCACTGCCCGACAGCGTCATCTTTCCAGACAACGCCGTCGCCTTCGACCAGTCTGTAAATTCCTACTGGGCCCAGTAGGAGGGTGAAGCGATCCCAGCGTGCATCGTGCAGCCCTGCCACGTTCAGCAGCTCTGCACTGCCGTCACTGTCCTCAAGAATCGAGGAAAGCAAGCTGGCGATGTAAAACCCGAAGGACTATTCGCTAGTCGCAGCGGCGGCCTGCTCTTCGGTTTCCGGTACTGCAAGCATAAGGGAGGTGTTTTGATCGATCTGGCCTCTTTTGTGAGGTGAGATCTTCTGCGGGTGGATCGAGCGTGGCCGACGGCGCTGACGCCAAGTGGATGGATGTTTCTAAAATCCTAGACGAGAAGGGTCTCGCGGTTATTGGAGGCAGAAACTTGCTGTTGGGGTAGACGGCTTGACTTCGGGTAGTAAGCTCCTGCTCTTCACCTCTGTACTCGCCCCTCTCCCCAACTTCGATTGCGAGTGGTCCCCAAAGACCCTCGCCAGCAGCTCCACCGATTGTCGTCTGTTCCAGACTTGATATAAAGGTACAAGGAGGCGGTCTTTCCTTCTCTTTCCTCCGCTTCGGTCTAATGTGGTTTAATATCCTCAGCTACGAAATTGTCCTTGTTTCCGGATTCATTACTATAGCCTCCGTATTGACCAACCCCGACCTCTAGCGCGCCATCAAAGGCGGGTCCAGCTAGTTCGACATCGTCTCGCGCTTCACGGTCCGCAGCTTCTCTTCTACCAGAATCTGGAGCGGCTTCCTCTATATGCCCGCCTTCCAACTTGATAATCGGATACACATGTGAACCTTGGGGCACTTACAAAACCTTTAGTCATTGGTTTTTTGGGCGCTATACTTGAGGGTGTTAGCCTACGAAATCCAATGCAAAGAAGATATATCTCGACTGGCGACTTATAAGACGAACGCTGTAAGACGGGCTCATGCCTGATCTATTACAATGCTGATAGGGAAGGTCCAACGCCACAGATGATCTCAGGGGAGACCTTCAAGTACGCTGGAGACCCAAAGGTCTTGAGAGAGAAAATATTTGATCAAAAGTTATAGATGAAGAATATGGCGTCCGAATTCGTTTCTAGCAAGATAAGGACATGATGCCAACTCGCAGCTGAAAAGGTCGATAGTCTAGTTCTACAATGCAGAAGATCGTCAATAGAGGGAAATGAGTGCCTGGTCCAAGGCTCATTTGATCTGTCCTTTATACGTATTTCGCCTTTCAGATTGTGCCTTGGAAATAAGGGAATCTTGATAACTAGAAGTAGCGCCTCAGCCTCGCTCTTTGAGCAATGATATGATGTTATTCTGTAGGAGTCTCGAGTCTAGACCACGAGCGTGCGCAACTCACCAAATGCTTCAATGTGATGAGAAGGTGCCTCGCCTGCTCGCTAAAGCGGCACCGTTTGAGCCGGGAAAAACTGCCTTTTTGAAAAGACGCTGTAGATTGAAAATATTGTCCACCAAAATCCAACGACCGAGGACTCTCCAAGATTGCAAGCAAGCATGGCCCGCCCAGCAACACTACCAGCCCTCCTCACCACTCTTACCGACTCCTTAGCCTCAGCGGCCTTATCTCTACCCTCCACCACCAACCTCGTCCCACCAGCCGACGGCATCTCCCTCCTCGACACCAAGAACGAGCTTCTCCTCTCCTACCTACACAATCTCGTCTTCCTGATACTCCTCAAACTACGCCACCAATCCTCACCCAGTACTCCAGCAGAGGAACCTTCTCTGAACGATGCCGTCACCCAGAAATTAGTGGAACTGCGCATCTACCTCGAAAAGGGCGTCCGCCCACTCGAAAGCCGCCTCAAATACCAACTCGACAAGCTGCTCCTCGCAGCCTCGGAATCCCCTGTCCAAAATGGCACTACAAAGAAATCCAGCAACCCTAAGCAGCGCCTAGGCCAATCAGACACCTCAGCAGCCAGCGACTCAGACGCCAACCCCGACCCCGACCCCGACCCCGCATCCCGATCCCCCCTCCCACCAGATCTATCCCACAGACCCAACCCCTCCGCCTTTACCCGCCCCTCCGAATCCAAAATCCCCCGCGAATCAGCATCCAACGCCGTCTACCGACCCCCACGCATAACGCCCACATCGCTCCCAACCACAGCCTCCTCATCGCGGAAAAAAGACCTCAAGCCCCGCAAATCGCACGCGCTCGACGCGTTTATCCGCGAGGAAATGGACGATGCGCCCGTCGCTGAGCCGTCGATTGGTGCGGGGAGTGGGTTGAGGGGGAGGGAGAGGGAGAGGGAGGAGGAGAGGAGGGGGTATGAGGAGATGAGGCTTGTGAGGTTGCCGGAGGAGAAGAGGAGGGGGAAGGGGAGGGATGGGGGGAATAGGGGGGAGGGCTTTGGGGAGGATTTGGTGGATGGGTTGGGGGGGGTTGAGTTTGAGGGGTTGAAGGGGAGGGGGGAGAAGAGGAAGAGGGAGAGGGAGGGGGAGAGGGAGGGAGGAGATGAGGGGAGAGTGGGCCTGGCGTGGGAGAAGAGGGTGAAGAGGGGAGTGGGGAGGAAAAGGCGATGATTTGATGATGTAGACGCGTTTTGCTCTCTTGGTCATTGGAGGGTGTTGTAGATATGCAGCCTCTGTGTGATAGCTGTTTCTGGAGCTCTGCTGCTACACTATGCGATTTGGTATGAGAATCTTAGGGGACTGTGGATCTTGAATTTACACTTCCTTGCATACACGGACGAGGGAGGGAACCGGAGACTATGATTTATCCTAGCGTTCCTCCTCTCAAGTCTCTTTTTGCAAAGGCTTGGCCACAAACACCACCCTCTGTTTTATACCAGTGCTGCTACGACAAACCCGCCCTCTGCCATGCCTCAAAACTTGCTAGCCAGCCTATCGCCCTGCAGTCTCCTTCCTGCCTTAGCTCAGCCATTGTTCCAGTACATTCACATGCGATGGTAGGACGGCGGCCATTCGCTACAAAGTCCAGAGCCAAACCAGCCATCCAACCTACTGCCGAGTTCTTTGTCTTTGAGACATTGCCCAAGCACAGGATGCAAACGCCCACAAGATATATATCTGATGAGACGTTACCGGGGGTCTCCATCAAACAGAGCTTACAGGTGCAGCCGCTGATGATATACACAGCCCTACTGCGAGTGATGAGGACTGTCCAGTACTTCAGCCATGAGTGAAGAAAGCCGAAAGCAAAAGCGACACCACCAACTGGGTAAGGGTGGCAAGAAGGCCTGATCCTCTTTATCCCGACGCCGCACCAACTGGTCTGGCTCCACTCAAATTGACCACCATCCCTGGTCCAAAAGCAGGCGCTTTCCTCTCCTTTACCCACCCAGGAACTTCCTTGTTTGCCCTCGCACTAATCACATCCCAAACACGTGGAAATCCCACCTGGACAGGACGTGCGTCTTTCACACCCGTTATTGCGAATCGATGCTGAGCATGGCTGATGAAGCCATGTAGCAGGCCTTGCTCGACTAGTGAGGCGATGATTGATTCGACGATCTCCATGTTTGGTAGTAACGGTGGTTCTGGG
The DNA here is from genome assembly GCA_033085395.1 of Xanthoparmelia taractica. Classification (NCBI taxonomy): domain Eukaryota; kingdom Fungi; phylum Ascomycota; class Lecanoromycetes; order Lecanorales; family Parmeliaceae; genus Xanthoparmelia; species Xanthoparmelia taractica. The sequence continues at coordinate 9,810 of JANQBS010000163.1, forward strand.
TCGGCGACATCAGCTAGATCTGGGTCGACATAGCCATAAGGCACCTCTGTGTCCGTCTCCTGAGCAGACGGTGAGTGGGCCTTTGGTAAAACGAATATTGCGTTGGTATGAGTGCGTTGGGTGCTGGAATGGCCGTTCGCAAGCCCATTCGGCTTTGGAGCCTCTTCAGCCATACCGAGTACCCTTTTCTCGAGGAGAGTAGCTAGCGTAAGCATGTCCTGAAGCGAAACCGTAGGCGCTGCTTTTCTTGTAACATCGCCTTGTGACGTAACAGCGCCTTGAGACCCAGAAAGTGTGAACGTCCGGCGTGCTAAGGATCGCCAGACCAGTACTTCGCAGCGATTCGAGAGCTGGAGAAGTATACGCTTTTGAAGGAACCATTCTGCATTTGGAGCGTCGAGGTCCACGTATTTACGGAAAAACGTCAGGTCGCCTTTGGCAATGGCCGTGCAGATTGGCTGGAATTTTTCGGCAAAGCCTGCTGCTTCGGGTCTTTGGAGAAGTCGAGAAGTCGGAAAGCGGCCAAGTATAATGTTTGAGGTGATGAGATAGAGAAGGATGAGGCGGCGCTGGCTGATGCATTGAGTATGGCACTGATCGTAGGCGGCTTGTAAGGCGAGCTGAGCACGGTAGAAGTGATTGTTAGCGAAGAGATAACGTCCTAGGTAATAGAGAAAGGTGACTCGTTGGGCGGCAGGGAAGAGACCTAGTGGAGGCGATTGCTGGTAGATGTTGCCGAATATCTGTTCAGCGCTGCGAAGTTTTCGGCAGTGAAAGAAAAGCTTTAGGCAGAGATTTGCTGTCAAGTAGATCCCAATTCGTCGACCTTCTGGTTTGCCGTTGTTATCAATACCGGAAGGCGGACCGCTCCGTTCGCTGAGACATTTCTTAAAGGCTTCTCTTATCACGTTGGCAGAGCTTTCCACCAGGGTTATCCTCTCAGTAGCTTCGCTCTCAAAGACGGACTCTCGTCTGATCAAATGTTCAATCAGTTCGGGTCTTTTGTCAAGACCAATGGCGAGTCGGGCAAGAGTGCGTGATAATGAGACGACGGTTGGCAGAACTATAACCCCTACTGAGGAGCTCAATGCGAGGATAGACTGGCTGCGGTATCAATCAGCATTGCAGCATCCGGGATGTGAACAAACCACACACTTCAGTAAAGCCTTGAGCAAGTCATGTGTCTCGATGAGGTTATCCGTATTGACGTCCCTTAGGAAAGCGAAGTACTTGACCAGGAACATGACAAAGGACGTTCGCGAACCACTATCTTCACCTTCTTCGTATTCGGGAATGAACGATATACACTTATTCTCGAGCGCTTTTTGACTGTTGGGGGGGTAAAATTGCTTGACTTCCATAACAATTTTGTTGTATAAAGGAGGAAGAGGAGGCTCGTAAATTATATACTCCTGTAGCTGTACGCCATTCTTCCTCTTGATTATTTCCGCAATCTCTGCCAAAAACTGGTCCAAAGTAGGTGGGCTCATGTTGGCAGTCAACTTGCAGCAATGAACTGCAGATATGAGGACTCTTTAGACGCTGCGGAAGAACGTGTATCAAAGGGACGAAACTGTCCCAATTGTGAACTTTAACATTAGACCCTCCTTCTATGTTGCATGTAATACAACAAACAACAAGCAGACTTAGGATCAACAGACATTGATGAATTCCCCAAACAAAGAAAACGCAGCTCATAAGGTAGATCAGACTCTCACTAATTTGATAATGCCAAGCACCATAGGGCCAGCCCTAAAGCCCTGTAAGTCACCTTAGGGGCCATTGCGAAGTTGTGCCTTTAAAGTATAAGAAGGCACGCTAAATTTAGATCGGCCACAGCCGTTTTACGCACCCTGGACACCCATTCTTGCACTTCAACTTTTCCACTGCTTTCTGGTCACTTGTTCATATTGTAGCATCTGATATATGTTCTTCATGCTATTCTGCATTTAAAAAGCAGCTTACTAAGCGTCTCAAAATTGTGCGCAGACTACAAAGACTGTTTACAGCATACGAGCATTGTGTATAGCTTCAGTCTGGACCGATCGAGGTGATGGGAGCATGGTCGAGTCGTCTCGTCAATCTCGATCAACAAATGCACGCAAACGCTGTCGTCATTGCGTACATTAGACTTTCCCAAGAAGTATACGAGACATACAAGGAGATCCCTTGCCATCTCAACCTCGCTACCGGTATCAATATCGTCGTCCAAGCTCATTTTGTGGTTAAGTCACGGTAGGTGAGTAGGAGTATAAGGACGCTGCATTTTGTGTTATAGACATTATTTATGGGGGGAGTGTGCCCGCAAAGCAGCGCAAAATGGACCTAGAGTAGCTGGATGAAATGGTTGCGTCGATGCTACAAAAGGAGCAGCTACGAATTTCAAATCGACGGTCGACAAACACCATCAACAGTAGGACGGACCCTCCGGACTTGAACAAAACATCTGTGATAGGCTACTCGGTGGAAAGCATTCAAGCCGGGTGGCATTTGAGCTGGACAACCAATACGCTTAGCAGCCAGCTCAGAAGGAGTCGATTGCTCAGGCACTGGGATCCTACAATGGTGGAGCAGCTATGGATAATATCTCTATTGGCCAACGGCTATGGGATGATACGGACCTAGAAATGCGCACCTGATACGTCTGTTCGCTATACGTCGCTTGCGATCAACGCTAGCCAATGAGAGGTCGTGATGCGTGGCACAATCCTTATCTAAGGTATGCTTTACAGACGCCCTGAATCTTTTCGTGCGGTTGACCGCGCAACATCAGATTGTGGCGTTTATTGGCACAGTAGTTCGTGGATGATTGGATTATCTGTAGAAGCCTCATTCACTCACTCAGGTCATTGCCGAGGAAAGTCTCGGGTGAAATTTCGTCCGGTAATAAGTAGGTCCAGCCCTCAGCGCTAGAAGAAAAATGCATGCGTCGCATGCTGTTACCGCAGCAAAGACAAAGCAAAGTAACATAGAACCAACCTTGCAGCAGTTATAAGGAAAGCAAATCGAGGTGGCGAACGGGTTTCCGGTCGGTCGATCCCATTGGAGTGGTTAAACGATTGATACATATCTCTCCCCACATTCGCAGAGTCTTCCAACAGTTGTAGAATACTTACTCTATTTCGTAGCCATTGTTTGAGTTTTCAAGTATATAATAGGAGGAGAGACCAGAGGCGTAAGAGGTTTAGGAATAACTTCTCTTATAGTGATTGTACTTCGAAAGCGAGGAATATCGAACCTTGATATTCCGTAAAATAAACCCTTACCTAAATCAGAACTAGCGTATGCACCTCAACGGTTGGAGGAGCGGACTATTCTCCGATAGCCGTTGGATCCGCGAATTGCCGTGATAATGTTTATGAGTTATCGATGATAGAAACGCATGTATCATCCAGCATGCTGTTGACGTGCGTTTTCTATCCTTCGATCAAAATGTTCAATACTTTGGAGGTCCAGGAGCACCTCAAACATCGTGGATAATGGCCCATAACCTCTTTCAATTCCTCTATTCTATTCTTCAATGGTTTCTCGATAAGCTCCTCTCACCCACCCCTCCTCCACCTAATGCCAACCTCAGTAGACCTCGGATTGCCGTTATAGGTGCAGGTTTGACTGGCATCTCGTCAGCCTCTCACTGTGTTGGCCATGGCTTCGATGTCACCATTTTCGAGGCTGGAGATCAGAACAGCTTGGGTGGTATCTGGAGCGTAAGTCTGACCTCACCCAAGGTGGACCTACTCCACTGACTCATTCCGAAGAAAGTCAACAATACCTCCGGCCTTCAGATCCACAGCGTCATGTACCGTTTTCATCCCTCCGTGAGATGGAGTTCCGGCTATCCAGACCGTCAACAGATCGTTTCCCAGATAACTCAACTGTGGAAACGCTACAGTCTACAAGGACGCACCAAATTCAATACGCCTGTCACTTCTATCACTCAGGACAAACAAGGGCTCTGGATCGTTAACGATGATTCGAATGGCCGCTTTGACGGCATAATGGCTGCTGTGGGAACTTGTGGTGATCCCAAAATGCCTCGGATGCCCGGTCAAGAAAAGTTCAAAGGCGAAGTATATCACTCTTCTAGGCTTGATGGGAAAACAGCATCAGGCAAAAAGGTTCTTATAATTGGAGGTGGTGCATCTGCAGTTGAAGCTCTCGAGTTCGTTGTACACACAGGAGCCAAGTCCACCTCCGTTCTCGCGCGCTCAGATAAATGGGTCATTCCCCGCAATGCTTTCGTCGACACGCTTCTAGCCTTCAACGTATTCGGTCAAGAAACGATTTTCTCTTGGATTCCCGAATCTCTCCTTCGCATCTTCTTCTACCGAGATCTAAAGGACCTCGCACCCTCTTCCGAAGGTCTCTTCACAGGGACCCCCATGGTTAATTCGGACATATTTCACCAGATTCGTGCAGGCAAAGCTGAATGGCTCCGTGGCGATATTCTTGGTTTCACTGAGAACGGCATTCGTTTCAATCACCGCTCGAAAGGAGTCCCTAAGGGCGGGCCTGGTCGAGAGAGCATCGTAAAGGGAGACATGGTAATTATGGCCACTGGGTACTCGCGACCCAGCTTGGCTTTCTTACCGAGCGAAGTTTTCGAAGAGCCTTACGCACCACCGAACTGGTATCTTCAAGGTAAAATCTAAGAGTAGAAATGGTAGAAAGCCAAGCTAATACGGAGTCATCAAAGTCTTTCCACCTGAGTATATGTCCATCTGCGGTAAGCGTCTGCCCTTAGCAAATCTTGAGTTCCCATCTTGAAAGCAATGCTGATCTCATGTTCCCTTAGCCAACAATTGCACCTATGTCAATGCCATTGGCACTGTGGGCAATGTAAGTTTTACGAAGCCGTTCTTGTTCCTTTTGATTGGGTCCGGGGAATTGCGAAAACCCCTTACCCGTTCCGCTTCACTGCCGGAACCTCAATTGTAACGCTGAAGAAGGAACGCTGACCCCAGAAACGTCTAGTACCACATCGGAATCTACACGCGCCTACTCCTCATGTTCCTCGTCGACCCGCTAGCAAGGCCACGAAAAAGCTGGATGAAAACATGGATCGACATGACCAAGTTCATCAAGCGTCACGCGCCGACCGGAGCCTTTGACTTCTTCACCTACTCCGAGCTGCTCTACTGGTTTGTATTTTGCATTGTGATCAACCCGTTTAGGTGGAAGTGGGCGCTCTTCGTCTTCTTCGGCATTGGGAGCGGGTTACCATTGAAGGTTGTGGAAAGAGAGGATAGGATCCGGAACGGACTGGGGTTAAAGAGGTATCGTCACGGATAGCATTGATGAGGATTATGAGAAGCGGACGAGTTATGAATGTGGACTGGAAATGAATAATTGCATGTAGATATCCACAACACCCGTTGACAGGTGTGCATAGCATATAGACCTCTTACCTGTCATATCACTGACAGGTATACCCAGCGTGATACCATGGACGATTAGAATATGCAAGGCCATCAACCATAGAGATGACTGTACATGTAAGTATCGCCACCAATCATCCATTCCTGATGAAGCGAGGCAGCGAGGCTTTCCATCCATCATCTATATCATAAGCTCCAACACTCCACCATCTACGCCCTACCCCATATGTACAAACCCCTCCTCCCCCCCCTTCCCCGCCAGGAAACCAACTATCCACTACCCACCACCCACTCACCCCTTAACCACATCAACCAAACTCCTCTCCTCATTCCCCCCCACCACATTCTGCTCCACCCAACTAACCCACCAAAAAATCCCCGACCCCAGCACGCAAAACCCCGTCGCAAGCACCTGCCACGCATACAACAGCACGCTCAGAATCCCAAACTGGCTGACAAATTTGATGAATTCGTTCACTTGATAGAGGTCGTTTTGCGATGCGATGAGGTATGTAGTTTTGGTTGTGGTGGAGGTGGGGGTTGTGGATGAGGAAGAGGAAGTGTGGTGGTTACGAGGCACGAGGCGCAGGACCGTAACGAAGGAGACTGGCGCGGCGTAGAAGGGTATGGGCCAGATGCGGAAGACTTGGTGGATGGAGACGTAGAGGATTAGGTTTTGGGGATCATAAGCTATTGTGCCGCCCCCCCCAACGTATGTGTTTTTGAATCAGCCAAATGTGAGGGGGAAACAATTGCGATACGTTCCACTCTCTCTCTTCCCTTCACTTTTATCTTCCTCCTTTCTTTTTCTTCTTTTTTTTTTCAGGGGGAGAGGGTGAGGGAGGGGTGCGCCGGGGAGGGGGGGGGGGGAGAAGAGAGCTATTAGGAAAAACGCACCGACGCTATCAACACTGATCTCAATCCTCGGGCTCATGATTTTGTACCAGCGGTATATACACCATATCAGCCATCGGCTGCCCTCGAAGCTGCCGGTGCGGCAGAATGGGTGCGTGAAGGAGGCCGAGGGCGTGAAGTATGTTTCGAGGGTTTTGCGTTGGGTCGAGGGCGGTGATTGCGCCAGGAGGTGGATGATTTGGGGGATCTCGGCTTCTGGATAGAGGAGTGTTTTAGTACGAGGCGGTTGGAAATTGGGAGGTACGGGGAGGATTTACGTGGGTTTTCCATGGTCGGTGGGGAGGTTTGAAGGGCTGAAGAGTAGAAGATCTCATACAAGCCCTAGAACCAGAACATTTACGATACAGCGGCACAGGTACTTCGTACTACAACAGGTATTGCGAACTCAATTGGCAAGGCGATTAGTTGATTGACAGCCCTGACAGGCAAATACACTTCCGCCTCCCTAACGCCCCTAACGGATTGGAATGGTGGGAATTTGAATATGAGAAATATTTCACACATTGATCCGCCAACGCCCGAGACCCCTATATGCCACAACGTTTTACATGAGATAGCCAACGTTGGCTTGATCATCTATGTCCTTGACCTATCTGCTTTGCGTTCAGTCAATCTTGATAGACCCATAAATCCTTTGCACGAACGCCCAACTCGAGAAGAAGCCGATGGTACCTGCGCAATGCATTAGCTTTTAGAACTGGCCATTGATTGACAGTCGAACTCACCAGTCAAGATGAAGAACAAGAAGCTGATCAACAAACTATACCCCACATAAAGCACACCAGACGTGAAACTCCCAAAGCTTAGCTTGCTGATCCAATATAACAGCGCGTTGGCGAACACATAGAACGCACTGGCCCCAGCCGTACAGAAAGCTCTCCATTGCCAATGATAATTCTCGCTGCAGAGCAAGAAGTAGACAAGCAAGATCGTGACGGCGGCACAAGTAATTATCATAATGCCATAGCAGAGAAAGAGGAAACCGAACATGTAGTATACCTTGCCAAACCACATGTTGTTCATGATGAAGTAGAGCTCGACGAAGATGGCGCCGAAGGGTAGGATGCCGACCAGGAGCATTGATGGGATGGGCCGGAGGTAAGTAGTCGAGGGAGGGATTTGACGGGGAATTTGGTTGACACGAACAGGTGGTTGGACGGGCTGAACCAGCAGTCAGCACTTCCTGTGTTGGGGGAGCTCATGGATTAGACTTACAGCGTGCCTAAAGCCCACCCAGCTACCTGCGAAGCTGAGAGGAACGCTAATGATGAACCAGATACCCAGAATCACGAGCATGGTCGTGAAAGGCACTGCCCCGCTCGATCCCTTGGCCCACAGAAAAAGGTTGAGCAGGAAGAAAGTGGCGAAGACAATTCCAGGAATCATGATGGGCGTCATGGCAATATTTTGCTTCCACTTCTCCCCACCGAAGGACTTGTAGACGCGCGCGGAGACGTAGCCACCAATAAAACCGAACACTGTGTAGAGTAGAATCATGACGGTACCGAGAGACCCACGGTTCGATGGAGACAGAAAACCAAGAAGAGCGAACGTGATGGTAGTACCGACCATGACGAAAAGCTGAGAACCGTTGCCCAAGAAGATACTCAAGAGTAAAGGGTTCTTGGGGGTTCGGAAAACGTCTCCATGTACCAGCTTCCACCCCGAATCTTCTTGGATATCGTTTTCGGCGTCACCATTTGTGCCTGAGAGATCATCCAGATTGAACGAGTCAAGTCTATTGTATCGGGCAATGTCTTTCTTCAGTGCCCGCACAAGGATAGCTCCAACCATACCTAAAACTTCAGTCACTGGTCTGTAGGAGCGCACGTACTGAATGAAAGGGGGGCTTACCGCAAAGGAAGACGACAATGACGGCTGAGTTCACCAACGAAAACCAATGGATCCTTGGATCAAAGACGTGAAGATAGCTATCCCATCGGGTGGCCCATGCAGTCTTCGACGGGCGCCAGTATACACTATAGGTCCAAGTGACAGAGGTGTCCGCATTTTCGTCAAGCACGAGGTGCTCATCTGGATTTCCACAGTCTCCTTCCCCATTACCTATGTTTTTAGATCTTGAGGATGGGATTACAAGAACGCCAACAACTCTGTACTTGTCGTTACCGGCTTCATGGTAATCAATTACGATATCAAAGTGATTATTGAGCACTGGGATTTTTTCTTTATCCACCATTTCCACCATCCCTAGGGGGAACCCGCGGAGAGTGAAGTCTGTGTTCGTCGAAGGGTCTGTATACGGCTGCCCAGCTGGAAGCCCATCAATTAGCCAGTTGAGATTGTAATTCTGCTCTATTCTCCTGTTGACAAATTTTGCGCTTCGTTGGTCAAACTTTTGTTCCTCGCATAAAGCCTTGCAGGTCTCGTTTTTCTTCATTTTTAGCTCGAAAGGCGAAGTAAGTATCCGGTCACCAAATAATATGCTTCCAAGTGACTCTGATACATCTTTTGGTCCATCTGCAGGCCTGCAAAATCGGAATGCGGGATGATAGTAGTCAAATGAGAAGACTGAATGTAATTGGGAGTCCTTGTCAGACAGTGCTGGTGTGAGGTGGTTGACATTGAGCTCGACCCTGTCATTGGTTTTGTATGTGGTTGGTGCCACACCCGGTAAGTAAAATGCAGAGGCGCTGGAAATGTAGAGGCTAGATATGGCTGCACCAGAGACTAATAGACTTTTCGAGTACATGGTGAACAGATCCTAGGCGGCTGTAGGATATAGAGTCAGCTCAGACATGAGCAAAAGTCGAGTGGGACATACCTGCCTGAGCTACTGCCTGGCGCTCAGAGCCTAGTCCTGCTTGATGTGGTGTAAGATGATGCGTAACTTTATTAGGAATATCAAAAATTTGCGTGTCGCTACTCACTGGTTGAGAAAGAAATAGCTGGCCTCCTGAAGCGGTTAAATTCTAATTCGCCTGGCTATTGGTTGATCTTGCCGATGGAGCCGCCTCCGGCGCTCGGAAGTCGAAAGGTCTTGGCAACATGACAAGGCTAAGCTTGCTGATAAACTATTATGATCGTAAAGTAGGCCTCAGCAGTAAGATGGCCGCTGTGGATAAGCGATTATCCCGTCTTTCAAGCAAATCATGCGGGACTCGTGATATTGGTGTAAGCAAAACATAATTTGACACACTTTGGATCTGATTCAGATTTGCTATGCCAATACGTCTACAAAACGCTGGGTTTGGTGTCTCTGATTGCTGCTGTACATTTGGCTCCAAACCTACAAGCTCTCCAAACCCAATGCGTGCGTAAGAATCATAACGCCTGAGACAACCTCCAAACCCAATCGTGAGCAAAGCGCCAGCATAGGAACATGAAAGCATCCATCAGCATTGCTCATACCAGGCCGTCGTATAGCGATAGTGCCGATACTATCGTCTCGTCACGTTTACTGCCTTCCTTGAACTCAGCCATGTCCAGCGACCCATTTTCATCCTTGTCCATCATCTTGAAGATTTTCCGAACGCGCTTTTCTGGTGTGTCTTCATCGGCTGGAAGCTTGACCATTGAACCGACCTGTACACCCGTCAGTCGTTGAATGCGGACATCTTAGGACAGAATCTGACATACCATCTTGTATATCGCTTCCACAATTTGCAGCATCTCATTGTAGCTTATCTCACCGTCACCATCGATATCATAAAGTTGGAATGCCCAGTCCAACTTGTCCTCCATCTTCCCCCTTGAGGTGACACTCAGTGCGCATATGAACTCTTTAAAATCGATAGAACCTGATTTATCTGAGTCGAAAACGTTAAAGACGTAGTCTGCGAACGAGGTCGGATCGCCGAAAGGAAAGAATTGTTTGTAGATTTTTTGAAATTCCTCTTTGGTGAGCATGCCACTTGGACAGTCTTTGAGGAAGCCTAAACCTCATATTAGCTTGAATATAATACTACATGGGAAGAATGTGGGAGCTGACCCTTGTACCATTGTTGGAGCTCCTTCTTGTCGAAATGCGTGCTCTTCTGAAGCTCGGTCAGTTCCTCTTGGGACAGCTTCGACTGTCTGATCAGATGCGTCAGTAGGATTCATGTCTACCTCGCCCTCGCCCTCGGCTGTACAAACGACCCAGCTTCCGACTGTAGTGTATAGAGAAAGCAAGCTGAACAGATTATTTGCACCATAACCCGATCCTCTCCAGGGTATTAAAAATGTCAACCCAACCGCAGTTCCTCCCAGCAGCTCTTTCTTCTACTGCTGGATGATCGAGGTAGTAGATAGCTTGGAAGCGCACAAGGCTGAGAGTGTAAGAGGCTCAACCCTCTGTTGGCTGGCCGTTGCCATCTTACGTTCTTGCTCCATGCTGTAGAAGAACCGCGCTGTTGGCGTCGTAGAAACATATGTAAAGGCTTTTGATCCAGGTTGACGCCGGACAATAGCACCGAGCCGACTTCGTTGGGAATTGCAGACTGGGAATCGCAGACTGGGAGTCGCACGCCACTTACCGATTCCCCATCTTGGGATATGCTTCTATTAGACGATTTTGAGAGTCCTACTGCTGAACCGCGCAGTACTTGCGGGTCGCGGATTGTTTGGTATGGTAGGCGTGAGGCGGGACAAGTGTGAGAGGGAGACGGGAGGAGAAAAGATTTGAGAGCTCAGTTGCTAGGTCTCTTCTATAAAAGCCAAGTCCTCTAGATGTGTCGAAGCTCAAGGATTAAAGAAGAATCAGGAACAAAGAAGGGTTTATGCTGAACGCAGGGCAAGTCAAGCGCCGACGAACATGAACAGAGGGGTTCTGGACTTCAACCAAACCCTAAACTAAAATCTCCGGTTATAATTCCACCGACTTTGGGTACCTTTTTACCGTCATTTGAAGCCATGAATACCATGGTACAAGCCCAACTAGACAGGGTGGAAGCGGCTTTGCACATTCTCATAGAGTCAGTCGCTTCCTTCAACCCCTCCATTCCCGCAGCAAACGCTCTCCTAGCTGCAGACGACGATCTGAACAAAGGCCTGAAACAATGTATGAACAAACCGGCCAGAAGACCCTGCTCAAGATTTTTACCTACGCCTCCTACGATCTAACATTTTAGCAGTATCAACCCATCAACGTAATCATGCTCGCATTCAGTCCCTTCGCTCCACAATTGATCGGCAAAACGCATCCATAACCGACACCCTCACGACCCTCGCCTCTACGCGCGCAGACCTGCTTGCTACTCCATCATCCTTACCACAAAAGGATTCGCGAAACGTGCCCTATAATGAGCTTCTTGACTATGCCAAACGTATAAGTCGGTACACAGTTCCTCCTACATTCCGGCCGGCTCTACCACCTGCGCAACTAGCTCTTCCCCCTGCCGTTAATGGCGATACAGTGGCAATAGAAGAGGGAGCGGAAGATCCCAAAGAAGAAAAAGAAGGCAGAGGGACCGCGTCGTTAGAAGCCACAGAGCGCAAATGGCTGGACCCGCTCACCCAGATCCCCTTCGTGCCGTGGGTGAACGATGAGACCGTCAAAAGAGGCGCCTTGGCCGAGATTCAAAGCATGGTTGAGAAGGGCGAGGATCCGGGCAACGTGGGAGCTCGAGAGTCGGAGGGTGATAATGGAGAGGTAAAGGAAATTGGGGACAACGGGAACGCGGTGGGAAGGGAAAGCGGTGTCAGTCCGGATGGAGGGCCCACGGTACAGAGGAGGGAGGAGAGGCCGAAGGTGTTCGGAGGATTAGACCTCTATGATCCCGACTCGCATGATGTAGACGATGACTGACGCCCAAGCACCGATGGAGATGATTTGGTAGTCATGTTTGCGGATACTAATAAAAGAGACGTGCCTGCCTACTGTTTTTGATCGCTTGTCACTGTGCATTCACTGAAGCCTGCGTTGACTCACCAACATTGCATTGATTTACCAACATTTTGTGTCACAGCAGAGCAACTGCCTACAGTGTAATGACTGGTTTCTTCCCACTCAAGCCTTTTGCATGGATGTCGAGCGCTTTCTGGACGGACTGGATCCCGCCGTCGATTTTTTCGATTGCGGGACTTGGCACAAGTGTCTTATCCTCTAAAGATTTCGCCAGCCATTCATTGAACAGCCAGTGCCCGAATTCCTGATCGATACATATCTTTGCTGCAAAAGTCTCCGAGATCTCCACACCTGCTGGCTTCGTGGCATCCTCAGGGTACGGAAGTGTCAGGCAAAGCTTTCCCCCACCAAAGACTTCGAGGATTTCCGCACATTTGGGTGCACTTCCCTGCTCAGAGATAGCATCATACGCGGCGAAAGCCTGCTGCTTTGAGGCTTTAAGGGACTGAATAACGTCTACGCACATTTGGTAGTCAGCATTGCTTATTCGAGGTAGGATATTAAGTTGTAAAGCAGGTCTTGCCAGCAGAAAAGCTGTTTTGTTCCCCAAACATGTCTTTCGAGTGCAATTCAATGCCGAATAAGGAGAATCAGCTCCGAGATGTACGTACCTTTGACGACAGAGGAGGATTTGTAGTCGAACGTCTCTTGAGCGCCGAGCTTTTTGACCATGGCGCTGTGACGAGGACTGCATACTCCGTAGACCGTGTATCCAAGAGCAGCAGCGATCTGCACAGCAGTTGTACCAACAGAAGAGGAAGCACCCCAGACGAGGAAGCCACCTTGCTGCTTAGCAGGCGGGCGAGGGATGCCCATGGAAAGGAAAATTCCTACGGCGGATGTTGCGACACTCATAGGCAGGATTGCTCCTTCTTCAAAGCTTATGAAGTCGGGAATTTTGGCCAGGGCGCACTCTTTGACCAGTGAGTATTGTTGAAATGCACCGTTTTGCGAATCTTTCGAGAGAAGCCCATCGGCAAAGCCCGAAACCCTATCTCCTTTTTGAAAGTGCTTGACGTCCGATCCCACTGCATCCACTACTCCCGAGACGTCACTTCCCAGAATGACAGGGTATCTCTCGATGAAATAGCCAAATTGCTGCATTTTCCAGTCCACAGGGTTGGTGGCGAGAGCATGGTTCTTGACCAGGACGTCCGATGGCCCGGGTTTGGGGATTGGACGCTCTTCGATAATGAGTCTGGCTTTCTGCTCTTTGAGGACGGCTGCCAGGTTTGACATTGTCCCTGTTTGTATGGATCGATTGCTTGATCGCTATAGGTTAAGAGTGCCTTAGATAGGGTTTGTGGTAGACGATCGTTGGTGTAAAGCTTTTCAAAACGTTTGTTTGGGGGATGATGAGGTGAAAGCTAATTGTTCAATGGGACTTATGAATTCCTTCCATACAATCGACTCTGGGTTTACATCACAGAAGACATTTCAGTGGAGGGCGCTCGACTGGACCATGGTCGTTCAATGCTAGAGAGGGTCTTCAGATCGGTCGCTGAGCAGTAGTGCTGTATGCAATCAGCTTCGACATGGGACCATTACCCCGCGCCTGCTATGATTAATGTTCATAAGGGGCCCAGGGGGGCCAATTGTGCAGGCATGGTGCCGGATTATTTAACAAGAAAGAGGTTTTCATTGGCTATCTCGTAAGCGCAGTGTGCGGAGGTAAGCCGTCATTGGACATTGATTGGCCAGCACGATCACTACTAAGGTGAAGGAGCAGGAGGCGATATGCCAATGCATTCACAGGATGAGCTGTGGGATGCAGTCCACAATGTGCCAACCTCAGAATAGTATTTCCCGAGGGAGTACTCTAAAGTAGGACCAACTCTTCACTCGTCAAAGTAAAGCAAAAGTAATGAAGGAACGCGGCGGAAGCGCGGTTTTGCATTTCTGATAGGGCTTAGCGTTCTTTACCCCTAAAAGAGTGAAACAAATGAACAACCCTCTCCTTCACGATTGTCTTGTACACGCTCACTTCTAGGTCAAGTCGTCTCTCTTTTTCGATTGTCCTCTCACACTCATTCCGAGTCAGGAGCAGGCTCCTGTATCATCACTCATTTGGAAAGCAGAATTGGTGACACTCATTTGGACCAGCTGCATTCATTCTTTTACATTGCTTCCCCCACCCCCAAACCCCCTTGGACCCCACAAGGAACAAACACGGTGACAAGCACAGGCTTTTCAGAGAACTCGAGGATACGCGAGAAGTCCATGGCTAATGAGGATGTAACCAACGAAGGTGCGGCTGATAGTCATGAGGCCCCCTCAGTAGAAGCAGGCGATACCCGCCTACTGCCGACAGACTCAATGGTCACTGTCAGACTATCAGATCCACTGGTCGTCCCTTCCTCCGCTATTTCTCCCGACAACCAAATTTCTGTGGCCGCACTGGCCCAGTTCCTGCCAGACCCAAATGGACAAGATTCTGTTCGACGTGAAGACACTTTGGCCGCATCCCACAACAATCACACTCCCGAAGGAAGGAGTCTTTTACAGGACGTGAACGGTACCGATCCTGGTGAGGATGCTATTGTACCCGGAGAAGAGTGCCAGGAATCAACTGTCAGAATGACAAGCGTCCGCTCCAGAAGTGATAGCTCGGGCAGCACTCCCTCTTCAAATGGCAGCGCCCAGGTTGACTGGGATGAGTTGGAAAAGAGTGAAGAGCGGGCACCCCGAGACGAGGGATCCGATGAGTCGACTGCTTTCCTTCTTGCTAGACTAGAGCAAGAAAACAACGCCCTAGCCACCAACCCAAAGGCCGCTCTCGCTCGGGCTAGATCCACACGGAAGGGCACGAAAGTACGGCCACCCTCCATTCAGCATCTCAAGAAACTTGTCAACGAACCAACGAAACCTTCGCTTCGATACTCGTTGGTGCCAGATCCTCCACCGATGACGGAGTTGGAATTCTGGGCTGCTCTCGTCAATGATTATCCTCAGACCGCGCAGCGTCTACCGACCTTGACTTCTAACAAGATCAGAGGTGGTGTTCCACCGCCACTGCGTGGGGTGGTCTGGATGAGCATAGCGGGATCTCGCGATCCTTTGTTGGAACCTGAATACGATAGACTCTGTGGCGAGTCAAGCCCATATGAGAATCTCATTGGCAAAGACATTGGTCGAAGCTTCCCTGGCATCGAGATGTTTAGGGATCCTTCAGGAGACGGTCAGCAGATGCTTGGGAGGGTGCTCAAGTGCTTCAGTCTCTATGATCAAAAGATTGGATATTGCCAGGGCCTTGGCTTTGTCGTCGGCCCTTTGCTAATGCACATGGGAGACAAGGAAGCGTTTTGCGTCCTCGTCCGGTACGTTTTTGTCCAAATGATCCATGCGCCCTGCTTCAACTAACAGCAACACAGCTTGATGGAGCACTACGATTTACGTTCATGCTTCTTACCAGATCTCTCAGGTCTCCATCTTCGCATCTATCAGTTTCAACATCTACTATCAAAACACCTCCCACATCTGACAACCCATATGGAGTGTTTGCAGGTGGAACCATTATACGTGTCCCAATGGTTCCTATCGTTCTTCGCAGTCACATGTCCATTGCCTATGCTGCTACGAATATACGATGTTATCTTGACCGAAGGAGCTTCGGAAACTCTGATGCGGGTCGCGCTGTCGCTGATGCGAAGAAACGAGACTAAACTCTTAGCCTGTACGGAATTTGAAGACGTCATGAGCCTTCTTCTCTCTAGGGCATTGTGGGATACATATGGATCTAACGCGGATGATCTGGTAAACGACTTTGTTGGTCTAACGGGTCTGGTGACGCGAGAGAGCCTGGAAGTCCTTGAAGGAAAGTTCAGCGAGCCTAGCAACGGAGAGTCAAGTTCCAAGAGTAGCTCTCCGTCAAACGTTCAGGCCGCTGCATCACGGTTTCTTGGCCGTTTCTGGACAGGTTCAAGTTCCTCGGCAAAGTTAACTTCCCCAACCTCAAGCCTGGCTCCTACAGAGCCATCCCGGCCCTCGAGCTTCCTACGCCGGACTCCCTCGAAACAAAGTATGGCATCGACGCTTAATTCAATGGAGAGCACGGAGTCGCACGCAAGCGCGGCTTCAACAGAAGCTACGGCCATGTCAAGGAATCCATCAGCTGACGGCACCCCCGTCAAAGCGGGCAACGCTTTCGGCAGTGGCGGCTCGTCCTCAATGGGAGTTAGCAGCCAAGACAGGGATCTCCACTCTCAAATCGAAGACTTGCTCATTGCCCTAAGTAATATGCAGCGAGACCAAGCTGTACTCGAGAGTGAGATACAGAAAGAGCGTGAAGAGCGTGATGAAGATCGTGCTGCAGTGCAACGTTTTCTCGAGAGAGCGAAGAAGTCCACCACTCTGGACGCCATCTCAGAGGGTGGATCACCCAGCTCACCTTCTGTAGTGGAAGCCCCAGCTATGACGCTTGGTGGCCACGAGGCTCTAACGGATCTAGAATTGCATTTCAACCCATCGTCGAATAAAAGATCGTCGCTTATGCAGCAGACAAAGCATCAAATGCTAGAAGACATGAAATTGTGGAAGGATCAGTACGAAATTGAGGCTACAAGATGCGCCGATTTGACAAGCCAGCTTGCTGATGAGAAGATGGAAAATTCTCGTCTCTTAGAGCAATTCCGAGAGGCGCGAACACGTATGCAAGAGGCACATCAAGACAAACAGCGCCTAGAGAAAACTATATCCGAAATGAGAAGCCGCAGATTTTCTACAGACAGCGAGTATGAATCTATTCCCGCTACTCCAGTCGAAACTACGCCTGCGCCGGCTGGACTGCGTGAGCTCAAGCTTGGGAGATCCGGTTCATTTCGCTCGACTGCAGCATCAACCCAGCCGTTCACAAAACGATCCAGCAGCCTTGGCATATCCGCAGTACTGGCAACAGAGGATCACAAGCCTGCCTCTGAAGACGCACTTCTGCTGGAGCTTGTCAACGCCAAGACGGCAGAAGCTATGGCACGACAGGAGTTAGAAGAGGTGAAGGCAAAGTTGGACTCGTTAAGGAAGATGATAGGCGGTGGACCTGCTACAACAGGGAGCAGTGGTCATCGCCCAAGTGCTAGCGAGGCATGCATTGTGAAAGTGCCCAGCGGATCCACAACAGCGAGACCTGCGGTGGGGGCACTCAAACCTCCTCCCGCTACTCCTGCTGCTGGCTTCTTTAGCGGCTGGGGGAAAAGAACAGCATCGAACCCGGCGGTCACAGTGTTCGTTCCAGAATCATGATTAGATCTTGGCTTCTATCAAGCGACGATTAGGGACATTTAATGTTTCGTTGTTTGGCGTCAGGTGTATAGTAACAGCTTCTTAGTATGTAATGTTGATGCTCAGAAAGCCATTCGTTCTTTAAGAATAGTCTCAGGTTACTTCTAGCTACATTATTGTGATTGACAGAGCCATTTGCCGATCAACTGCCGACAGTACTTGTACAAGTACCACCACAACCCCTGTCAAAGATGTTCCCTCTCGCCGACAGTGCCTGCAAACCCAGCATCCGAAGCATCCTTGGAATCCAACTCCCCTGACACTACAGTCTGGGATGTAAGCTGAACCTGGCCAAAGGCGCGGGCCAAGGAAGTGCATGATCTCCTTAATAAGATACCGCTGCCCAGCCATGCCACCCCACAGTTTGGGGGCATATTGGGGGTGATGTTTGATCGCATTCAGCAACTGATGTTACTGGGCATTATGTATTGACTTCTCGTTCGATTTGTTGTATTTTGTCTTACTTCAAGAGCAACAATTGGATCTCCTGTTTTTCTTCCGAATGACACAGCTGCAGCCTGCAGCTTACCGCTGTGCGTCAGCAACAAGTGGGGTTTGTAGATCCCAAATCCTGCAGCTGCAGGAAACCTCTTCTGTCTCCTTTTCACGACCTGGATCTTCGAAGTGGTGTTCACATCTGTCACTCCATTTCTTTGTACTCGTTTCCTAGAAACTCCAACCAGGCTGCACAGCCTTGAATATCTGGAAAAGAGTAGTCAAGATGGAGATGAATTATGATGAAAATGTACGCTATATCTGTTCGTTACTTACGTACAGAAAACTGTTTGTTCACATGCTCATGCAACCACAGACGCTGCATCAGCTCGAGGAGGAACTTCACGTTCGAATTGTACCCGGTACAGAAATTATGACAGATGTGGGCAGCCATCATTTTGTCAAGTCCTCCGATCGAGTACTAGTGCCACAGCCAAGTGATGATCCTCATGATCCGTTGGTGAATTACCCTTTGATCGTGCAAGATCGATATGACTGGTTCGGACGAAGCAGTTGAGCTGACAAGATATAGAACTGGAACACCTTTTGGAAACTCTCCACGTTGACATGCGCAACTTGTGCAACGTTTGTTCAGGGCATGGGTCCGCTTTCCCTCGCCCCCATGATACCCTATCTGATCGAGGCATTCGGTTCAAACTTGAACGATGTGATTCAATTCACCGGCGTTGCTATTCTGGTGCTCGGATTTAGCAACTTCATATGGTACGCTTTACAGCCTGGTCTATCCGTTTCATGATCTAGGTTTTGATTAATGATAGGGTCCCGCTGAGCACATCCTTCGGCCGCCGACCCGTCTATCTCGCATCGCTCTTGATATGCTTTGGCAGTGCCATTTGGAGAGCCAAAGCTCAGACCTATGGTAGCTTCATGGGAGCATGTGTGCTCAATGGCATTGCAGCCGGTCCGGCTGAGACCATTCAGCCGAATGTCATTGCTGATGTGATGTTCTTACATGAACGAGGAACGTACCAAACGCTTTACTTTGCGTTTTATTTCGGCTCTCTTATGGTTTACCTCTTCATCCCCTCCGACAGAGGTCACGCTCATGGGTTTTAGGTTGGACCTATCATCGCCGGTCCTATGGCAGAATACTCTGGATGGCGCAATTTCTGGTGGCTGAACGTTGGTCTAATTGGCGCTACGTTCATCATGTGCCTTTTCGGCTTTCCGGAAACAAAGTATCACCGCATGCATGCCGATGAGATCCACAACGTAGCCTTGGGAAAGATAGACGGGTCCTCCGGAGAGAAGACTACGATTGCCACGATAGAAGGATCTGATATAGAGAAGGTGACCTCCCCGGAGCTTGCTGATCTTTCTCATGCGGCCACCGCCCAACGAGACCCGTGGCTCCGAAAAGGTCGGCCAAGCAAGCAGCAATTCAGGCTCTTCCAACCAAATGCGCATCCCTTCAAGAGCATTCTACTAGACCTTTGGATCCCATGGAAGCTTTTCGCCTTTCCCATCGTTGAATTTGCGTCCTTCGTCGTATCATGGAGCGCGTCATCGTTCTTGACGCTGAATCTTACGCAATCCCAAGCCTTCGCAGCACCACCTTACAATTTCAAACCACTTACCATCGGCTTTTTCAATTTTGCAATACTTGTTGGTGCCATACTTGGTTTGGTCACAGCGGGACCTTTGAGTGACTGGATCAGTATGAAACTTACCAAAAGAAACAACGGCATCCGAGAACCGGAGATGAGGCTACCGACAATGATCCCTTACGTTGCTATCATGATAATCGGCAACTTCTTAGTTGCCTTTGGCTGGCAGCAAGGCTGGGATTGGAAGGTTAGTGTCTGACATGTGGAATTTTCACGAGTCAAAAAAGGAGCACGATAACGGCTAACCTCACACTCCTAGCCGATCGTAATAGTTGGCTGGACATGTACTGGCATTCAAGTCGCAGCTCTCCCTGCCATCGCCTCCACTTACGCAATCGACTCCTACAAGCCCATTTCCGGTTCCATATTTGTAAGCATTACAGTCAACAAGAACCTTTGGGGTTACGGATTCTCAAAATTCATCAATACTTGGATTGTCGAGAAGGGATATGTGCCGCCAATCATGACGAACATGTGCTTGATTACGCTGTGGTGCGTCTGTGGTATTATATTCTGGGTATGGGGGAAAGAATTTCGGACCTGGACAAGAAATAGCAAGGTACACCATATGTAGAAATTTGAGGTAAAGGTATAGACTTAAGACAGGCCGGTGAGCTAGATGTGCGCAGTTCGAGTGTGCACAAGTGAGTGTAGGTGACATATCCCAGAGTCGCTTACTACCTGCCTGTTGTCGCAACTGTTGGTTGCTTTACTGCGCGACGAAGCGAGGTGTGTGATAACTGATAAGGTCGATTACGATAGGGCTGATTTACGCGCTAGCGTCAGAAGCGGCTAATGGAAGTTGATATACTACGCGCGATCATCATGTAAACAGTGCTTCTGGCACTCAAACAAACCTCCCAGTGAACACCCACCCCTACCAATTCCATTCCTTCACCACGTAAACCATCTTGTTGGCCTCAAAATGAAGGTATCGCACTATTGAAGTCATTTACTTTCCAATACGCACATCAAATCCACACGCGCCCACAATGGATTCTCTCATGTCGGACTCGGTGTTTAACGATGAGGATATTTCAGATGACTTTGCGCCTACAACGGTAATACACACCAAGGCTGGACCTCTTCATGGTGTTGGGATGACTGACTTGTATTTGGCGCGTAGAAAGCCAAAGCAAAGCCTAAAGCAGCCGCCAAACCCAAGGCTGACCCAAAGCCCAAAGCTGCTCCGAAAAAGGCTGCAGCCCCTAAGGCCGCGTCAAAGAAGATGGCACAGACCACATTAAAGCCAACAAAGAAGCGCCCAAAACCGGACACTGAAGATGAGGATTCAGAGGGCGACCCCTCATTACACGACGACTCACTCCTCTCCAACACCCCTCCAAGTGCGAAGAGACCGAAGAAGGCGCCCGGGTCCAAGAAGATGGGCGCGAAACCTCTTCGTGAGGTCGAGAACGAGGCTATAGCCCAGGCCATAGACGCTTCCATGATGATGGACGGCGTAGACGAGCCAAAGGCAAAGAAGGGATCTAAGTCGACAGAGACATACCAGAAGGTAAGGAGCTTTGATTGTGAACAATGTGTGGGAGTGCGGGGCTTATGGTGTTGCAGCTCACTCAACTCGAACACATAGTCAAGCGCCCAGACACATACATTGGCTCTGTCGAAGCTCAGGAGAAGCACATGTGGGTGTACAATACTGAACAAGAATCGATGGAGATGAGATCAGTCACGTTTGTGCCAGGTATCTACAAGATTTTTGACGAAATCATCGTCAATGCAGCAGACAATAAGCAACGAGACAAGAACATGGACACCATCAAGGTTACGATCGATCGAGAGAAGGGCGAGATCAGTGTTTTGAACAACGGACGTGGTATTCCAATCGAGATTCATGAGAAGGAGCAAATCTATATTCCAGAGATGATCTTTGGTCATCTTCTCACGTCTTCGAACTATGATGATGATCAGGATAAGGTCACAGGCGGCCGCAATGGTTACGGTGCTAAGCTTTGCAACGTTTTCAGCACCGAATTCACCCTAGAGACTGCAGACTCTAAAACCAAGAAGAAGTACACCCAGACGTGGACCGCCAACATGAGCAAGATGGGCAAGGCCTCAATTACGTCGAACAAAGGCGACGACTATACGAAGATTACATTCACTCCTGACTTCCGGAAGTTCAAGATGCAAGGTATAGACAATGATCTGGAAGCCTTGATGAAGCGCAGAGTCTACGATTTAGCGGGCACTAGCAAAGGCGTCAAAGTCTGGCTGAATGGTGAGAGGATCAAGATCAATAGCTTCAAAAAATACATGGAGATGTATACCAAGGCCATCAAGAAGGAGAGAGGCGATGAAGCAGTCAATGATGCTTCTGAGATCATCACAGAAAGCCCAGATGTGAGATGGGAAGTTGGGTTTGCGGTGTCAGACGGGACATTTCAGCAGGTGTCTTTCGTCAACTCAATTGCTACGACTTCCGGCGGTACCCACGTTAACTATGTCGCGGATCAAGTCTGTACGAAGCTCCTAGAGATCGTCAAGAAGAAGAAGAACAACAAGGCCGCATCTCTCAAAGTCAGCCAGATCCGGAACCATATTTTCCTCTTCGTTAATTGCTTGATCGTAAATCCAGCATTCACCTCACAGACCAAAGAACAATTAACCACCAAGCATAGCCAATTTGGCAGTAAATGCAACGTGAGCGATCAATTTCTTAAGAAGATTGCAAAAACAGAAGTCGTTGCCAATATCCTGCATTTCGCAGAGCAAAAGGCAGACCAGATTCTCAAAAAGAGTGACGGTAGCCGTCGCAATCGTATGGACAATCCCAAGCTCACGGATGCCAACAAAGCTGGCACCAAAGATGGATACAAATGCACGCTCATCTTGACCGAAGGAGACTCGGCCAAAGGTATGGCGATAGCGGGTCGATCTGTTGTCTCTGCCGATTTGTTCGGTGTGTATCCTCTCCGGGGCAAATTGCTCAACGTACGGGATGCTCCAGTCGATCAAATTGCGAAGAATGCCGAAATTCAGAACATCAAGAACTTCATTGGGCTTAAACACAAGACAACGTACACCGACTGCAAGAGCTTGCGTTACGGACATCTCATGATCATGACTGATCAAGATCACGATGGGAGCCACATTAAGGGCTTACTCATCAATTTCCTCCAAGTGCAGTTCCCCAGTCTGCTCAAGATCCCGGAGTTCCTAGTCGAGTTCATCACGCCCATTGTCAAAGCATACAAGGGCGATCCGAAGAGACCCAAGCAGGCCGTGACTTTCTTCACTATGCCAGAGTATGAGGCATGGAAAGAAGACCACAAAGCTGAACTGCACAAATGGGAACACAAGTACTACAAAGGGTTGGGGACAAGTACTACGGAGGAAGCTCAGGTCTACTTTCGAGATCTGGATAAGCACTTGAAAGAGTTTCATACCATGAAGGAAAGCGAGGTTGAACTTATCGAGCTTGCATTCTCGAAAAAGAAGGCAGACGAACGGAAGGAATGGCTTCGCCAGTTTAAGCCTGGAACCTATCTTGACCATTCGGACAAAGTTGTTTCATATACCGACTTCGTCAACAAGGAGTTAATTCTTTTCAGCATGGCAGACAACATGCGGTCCATTCCCTCTGTTGTCGATGGTCTGAAGCCCGGACAGCGAAAGGTCCTCTACACCTGTTTCAAGCGCAACCTCAGAAAAGACGTGAAGGTTGTTGAGCTTGCAGGGTCCATCTCTGGTCTTACTGCCTACCAACATGGTGACGCTTCTCTTCAAGGCACCATTGTCGGCCTTGCGCAGACCTTCGTTGGATCGAACAACCTCAACTGCCTTGAGCCTAGTGGCAACTTTGGCAGCCGTCTTCAAGGGGGCAGTGACTGTGCCAGCGCCCGTTACATCTACACACGTCTCTCGCCTTTTGCCAGAAAGGTCTTCCACGCGTCCGATGAGCCGCTTCTGACCTACAATACAGATGACGAGCGTACGATTGAGCCTGAAGTCTATGTTCCCGTAGTCCCAATGGTTTTGATCAACGGTGCAGACGGTATCGGCACTGGTTGGAGCTCCTCAATCCCTAACTATAATCCTGAGGACATTGTTGAGAATCTAAAACTCATGATGGCTGGCGAACCTCCGAAGGAAATGACTCCCTGGTTTCGAGATTTCAAAGGTACTGTAACCCGCATGGGGCCTGACCGATACAAGTTTAGTGGAGTTATTAGACAGACAAGCGATAACGAGGTCGAGATCACCGAGCTGCCGGTGCGCATGTGGACCCAGGACTTTAAGGACAGGATCGTCGACATTATCAAGGCGGAGAAGACACCCTCTTGGATCAAAGACTATGATGACTACAACACGCACAAGGATGTCCATTTCGTCATCAAGATGGATGACAAACATATGAAGCTTGCACTTGAAGATGGTTTGGAAGAGAAATTCAAGCTAACAAAGTCAATTGCCACATCCAATCTGGTAGCTTTCGATCCGGAGGGGAGGATCACCAAATACGCGACTGTCGAGGACATTTTAAAGGAGTTCTACGGTATCCGTATCAAGTTCTATGAGAAGCGAAAGGTAAGGTCCTTCTGTTTTCGGTCTTCAGCGCTGTTTCTAACTTCAGTAGGCCTACATGCTGTCTGAGTTGCACCGTGAGCTTGAGAAATTCACCAACCAGGCACGCTTTGTTCAGATGATCATCGACGGCAAGCTGGTTGTCTCAAAGAAGAAGAAGTTGGTATTGGTACAAGAGCTCAAAGAAAAAGGCTTCAAGGCGATGCCCAAGAAAGCCGACGCCATCAAGGAAGGAGAGCTTGCGCCTATTGCAGATAATGACGAGGAGGAAGAGGAGGAGGACGCCCAGACTGGTGCGGCTGCGTATGAATATCTCCTCGGCGTAAGTTCAAGACCTGACTTGGAAAAAGCGGTATCTAATCCTAACTTCTGACAGATGCCTATCTGGTCGTTGACCAAGGAGCGTGTGGAAAAGTTGCTGAAGCAGGTCGGTGATAAGGAGATTGAGATCGACATCCTCATTAAGCTCACTAAAGAGGATCTATGGACGAGGGATCTTGATGACTTTCTCGCCGAGTGGAGATTCCAGCTTGATGACGAGGCTAAGCGCCAAAAGAAAGTCGCCAACATGGGTCGCCGGGCCTCTAAGAAATTGAACATTGCCGGCGGTGTAGCCGGTCGAAAGCGTAAGAATGACTCGGACGATGACGACTTTGATGTTGCGCCTGTCAAAGCCAAGAAGCCTGCTGCGCAGAAAAAGGAGGTCGGAGGCCTGCTTTCTTACATGATGCCGGAGACCAAGACTAAGACTTCGCCAAAATCAAAAGCTAAAGCTCGGACGGTTACGCAAAAGGCTGCGAAGAAGGCCTTGGATATGATATCGACATCAGCTAGAGGACAAGATAAGGACGACGTGTGGATGAATGTGGACGGTTCAGGCTCGGACGTGCCAAAGGTCACGAAGCCCAAAGCAGCTCCTGCCAAAGCAGCTCCTGTCAAAGCGGCTCCTCCAACAAAGAAAGCGGAACCGGCGCCCAGGAAGGCCGACTCGGATGACGATGAAGAGGCAGACGAGGAGATCATACGTCCTACTGCTAGTCGTAGACCTCGTGGCGCAGCTACCAAGCCCATCTCATATAATGTTGACGATTCGGACTCTGACGGCAATGATATGCTGTTCGATGTTGGCAAGATGGTCAAAGGTATCGATACAGCTTCTGTACCTGCAGAAAAGTCTCGACCCTTATTCTCGGCTTCAATGTCTCGTCCCGGCAGCAGTGCTAGCCTCCCTAAGAAGTCCGCCTCTTCAAAGCCGGCTGTCGATATTGATAGTGACGATACCAACTATTCGAAGCTCGCTCCACCAACGACGAAGAAGGGACCAGCGGTCACAGCAAGGAAGACGATCTTGTCCGACGACGATGATGACGACTCCCTCGATGACATGATAGCTGTCCCTCCCAAAGCCTCCAAGCCAGCCCCAAAGACCTCCGCCAAACCCGCACCTAAGGCCAAAGCTCCAGTTCCAGCTCCAGCGAAAAAAGCCACAAAAGCCGCCGCTCCTCCCCCTCCAGAGCCCAAGAAGATGCCCCTGAGCCCGGCAGCAAAGGCCTATGCGGCAAAGAAAGCCAAGGCAGAAAAGGCCGTGCTGGAAACTCAAGCTCTATCAGAAGACGATTTGGAAGGCATCGCCAATGAGATCCTGGATGATAATGATGATGATGAGGAGGAGGATGCGGAGGATGCGGGTGGTCCGGTCGGGCGCCGACCGGCAAGGCGGGCGGCCTCTGCGGCGCCGAAGAAGAAGTGGGTCATTTCGGACGATGAGGACGAGCTGGAGGAGGAGAGCACGATGCAGTTTGATGACGGCGACAGCTATGATTGAGCGGAGGGCGCTACGTGCGCTTTCTACAGTCTAGAGGAGACAGCGCGTTATCATTTTATTTTTCTTTGTCGCTATCCATTGAGCAGCAATGGATTGAATCCTGTGATCAGCAGTCACTTTTATTTTTGCGCTGGATTTGGCGTTCAGCGAGTCATACATATTGAATATTAAGCGTGTTTTGCGGGGAGGCGCCCATCGGATTTACTACATGCATGCCTATTGGATTTACGATATGCCGATGGACAGCTTCATTTTTTCATGGATTTTCTCTCGTATGCGTGGGAAAAGAGGATTCTATGCCGAGAGTGAACGCAGTAAGTAATCGGTTATCTGAATCCTACCTAGACTTACTATCTACGTCTTTCATTGCCCTTCCTTGCCGCATCCCCTCTCTCCTCTCGTAATAAGTCAGATAGAGTAGAGTAGAGTAGAGTAGAGTAGAACTACCTTACAAAGAATGTCCCGTGTCGTTTTGGCAGATGAGATGCAAAGAGTCATGCTCCCTCCCGCCCATCAAACCTGCATAGCAGAAACACGGACCATCTATACAAAACGAGACAAGGTCCGAATCCCTTTTGCCGTGCACCCAGTGGCATGGGAATACAATACCACCCAACGCCTCAGCGCATCACCCAAAAAAGGGGTGTTACCGCCGCGCGGGCGTCCATTATTATCATCCTCTTCAAACGATGCCCGACATTACCCATCATGTGAGGGCTCCATTACGTCTTTGCATCTTTCCCGACACAAGAAAAAGGAGAAGAATAAAAAGAAATTTGCCAAAAAAATAATCTCGACGAATATTCTCAAAAAGTCCTCTCGCATTGCGCACCCGCACGTCAAATTTTCCGATACGATAATCTTGCGACTCTGCCCGGGCCAAGAGAAGGGGAAAAAAAGCGGCAGGGTGCATGTACCAATGTATTTCCCAGGCTGCCTGCCCCCTCTCGGTCGCTCGATCCGAAAGGAGGCCCGTTCTCCGGTGCCCAGACAGGTCCCGTAACCAGAGTCCCACCACACCCTCAGGGGGAGGCCCTTTCGCACGGAGCATTTCGCGGCCCCACGCATTTGTGGAGAACGCATCGATGATCCTTCTCGGTCGATCACTTGCCTTGCTTGTCGATCGTAGCCGGCGCTTTTCGAGTACTCGGAAGATTCCGAAGGGTGGTGCATGATGGAAAGGTAGGGTTCCTGTTAGCTGGTCCTCGAAGATGAGAGGGGAAGACGCAGGGTGCATACGCATTAGATGGACGATGAGCGTGCGTTGTCGATCTTTAGGTTGCGAGTATCTTGGTTAATGATGATGTGGCGATGCTGTGGGGACGGAACGAACATGTACGGCCACCAATGGAGTCCTCCGATTACTTTGACTCCCCCGTAGGTTGTTATTGACATTGATTGGACGGGCGTGACCGATTCTGCATAATATACGAGGTACGTACCTAGTTCGAGGGTTTCGCAAATTCTGATTGGAAGTGTAAGCATCAGAGCTGCAGGGTCTTAACGCTGAGAGCTCTCGGGTCTGAAAAGTTCAGAGGCTGAGAACAAGTGAGGGCCGCGTGGCGGTTTTGGGAGGCTTAGGCGAAGCCTTGGTAACTAGCGGACAGAGAATAAAGACTGGAGGACCATATGGACTTAGCTGCCGAAATTGGATCAGGTGCCTCTTGGCCTAGCAATATAAGGTCGACGGACCTGACCTCATCGGAAGGCAATGAACCAAGCCGTGGAGAGACATTGGCTACTTGAAGAGGGAGTTGAGACGTCGGCTATGTCATTTTCGTTGGCAGCATGTTCCACTTGCACTTTTGATTCTAGCTGACGCTCTGGCGACCAGAATGCCATTCCTGAGAGGCTCAATACATATCCGCATGGGCTTTGGCTCGTCGCCGTTAGCGAGTTTGTCACAATCTACCATCCTGATGGAACAGGCTCCGGTGCATTTCAAACAAATGATGATTGATGGTGCCAGGGAGGGTTCGTTCGGAAAACTGGACAATAAAACAATAGCCAAAGGCCTTCTTCCCAGCCTTCTGGAAAATTTGGGAAGTCACAATGCTGCAAAGGTCCGTACAAGATGTGCGTGGTAGCGTTGGGGGTATCCTCTTTCATGCAGAAGGCCAGTGGCATCCAAGATCCAAAGGCTTGTGGCGAGACTGTCGCTAATGACCCAGGGCCCTGGCTACTGAAGAGGGGACGGGTAAGCACAGTAGCTGAAAGCCCTAAATGGAAATACGGTGAACGTGGTGAAATTTGTGCGGTTTGATGATAGCGGCTTCAACCAGACAATTCAAGTTGTAGCTGACGTTGTAGAGTATGCTCACTGTAGAGCAGAATGATGACCTCTGCAGTAGTCAGGCCTTTCATGATTAGGCATATGTGCATCGAGTTCCTATTAGCAAATTCAGGCCAGAGATCACGTTCGCTTTGTCCCACCTGTCTCGGAAGCAGTAACCTTCCGTGACCCCTGTTCTATCTGCGCCTATCCTGCAGCCAGCATCACCTTACCATACTGACGTTCACGATACTGAAGAACCTCCACTCACGGCAGACATAGGTATCCGGTGTTAGCAAAATTTCCAGAAGGTCAGCTAATATTTCGGTCTAAGTATGACCACTATCAAGTCGCCTTTTCAACCCCGATGATACTGCACAATCCAAAGCTACATGTCAATTTCCTCAGACGAGCACTAATACTACGTACCAAGACATGTCTAAGCTCACGGGCCCGGATAGGCACTGAGGAACACACGCCAGCGTACCCTGACAGTAAGCCCTCCGTTAGAGGTTTATTCTAGCGCGATGTGTTGATTAAATTGCCCGAAAAGTCGAAGGAAAGCCGCCCGATTGTGTTCATGCTCGTTTGATGAAAAGGTAGGACAAAAGACCGAGCTCGAGCGTGACCTAGATTATAACTTTACGTACATTTGACAGTACTCATGTTGTCGATAAAAGAATCCCAGGTCTCCGCTAACTCAGAAACAAGCGGGCGTCTCTGCGATAGAATTAGCCATTTGCGTTTCACCGCCAGTCTCTTGCCGTCGTCTGGCTGCCTCGATAGAGCCCAGATTCAGCGCTAAATCAGACCCACCGCAGCGTCAACACAAACGGACGCAAATCCGCCGGAGCTCTCACCTCCATCGATTTGATCCTGCATACTGAGGCAGGGATTAATGGTAGTGCGCCAGACTCTGCATCAAGATCAACAAAGAGCCGCGGTTGGCGGTCTGCGTCTGATGCTTCCTATATTCTCTAGCATCTCGTTTCAGAAAAGGCATTGAAAGCTAGCTTCTTCAGTCAACGGAGTCGTGCATCTGCCTTTGGCTTGTTGAGCGGTGGCCTTTGTGGTTGAGCTGAGTGACTGGGCACAGGCCCTAGTGTTTTCTCAGAGGACATATTAGAGGCCGAACCCACCGTCGAATTCAACTCCAATCGATTATTCAGGAATACAGCCTTCATATTCCTAAAACACCTCTTCGCATTTGGCTCCTAGACCGCTTACCAAATTCAGACCCAAACAGTGACCGAGACATTCCACATTTTCGAGCCACCCCTTTCTACACGCAATCATGGTTCCTGTTGCATCGCTCCTCAACCCAATGCCATCTTCCTCGGAACGCTTTCGGGACTACCCTTCGCCCACCTTTAAGGACCCAAAGCAGTCATCGCCATCTTTAGCACCACCTAAGAAGCAGAAAATGTCGAAAGCAGCAGCGACATTTGTGAAAGGCAAGCCAAAGGGCGACGTCAACTATCCTCCCTTTGAGATTCAGGATGAGGTCACGGCAGCAGAGCACTTGAAGTTCGATGTCCAGCCAGTTGGCCGCATCAAAGAGTACCCCAAGCGCATTCCATACAACAGCGAAAAGAAGACCTTTCAACAGAAGACGGGGATGGATGGGTTTGAAGGTATGTGCCGCCATTTCAGCAGCCAGCATGGGAGAGAAGCTTACCCATGATCCTCAGTCTATCAGTACACCTTCAGAATGCCAGACGACACTCGAGACAAGGATGCATATACTGTAATGTGGGATTACAATGTGGGTTTGGTGAGGATCACGGCGTTTTTCAAGAGCCTGAGGCACACGAAGGTATGTAGATCTTCTCTGGCCCGTTGTAAGTCACCAGGCTTACATCTCGCGTCAAGACAATGCCGGCGAAAGTGATGACCGCAAATCCAGGCCTCCGTGAGATATCCCACAGCATCACAGGTGGATCTATCTCCGCACAAGGTATGCCTTACCCCATTCCCGACAGAGACTGTCTCAATTAAGTTGAATTAGGATACTGGGTGCCATTCGAGGCGGCCAAAGCAGTGGCTGCGACGTTCTGCTACAAGATCAGATACGCATTGGTGCCTGTTTTTGGACCCGACTTTGTCTCCATGTGTCAAAAGTTTGACGATTCGTCCCCTCCAAGCTTGGGTGTCTGCGCGAGTATCATCCAGCGGTGTGCCGAGGCCGCGACAGCCAGCCAGGCGCAATCTAGAGAATCATCTGTGGCTGTAAGTCCTCGTACACTGACTACTTGGCCTCCAAAGTCGTCAGGGTCCAAATCTGCTAAAACAATGGACGTGGAGAGTGGATATGGTACCGACTCCGATCGTAGTGAGAAGTACCCAGGCTCCCCTGACTCGCCTAGGAGCATCGTATGGACTCCAGTGAACACCCCCCAATTGACCCACCTGGAGACATATCGATTCCTGCAACAACCACCAAGGAATGTGACTTCAACCCCTCGTGGTCTTGACGTCCCTCCAAGCTCACGCATCAAGCGGATGACCAATACAAAGCGAGCGATACTGGACAACGAAGAGACTTCTGAGGCTGAGGGATCCTCGGACCACTCTTCGACAGACGCTCCTGCATCACCCAAGCGAAGGAAGATCTCTCCAGCAATGACACCCGAAATTGGAGCAGCGTGTTCCTTGATGGATCTAAATATGGCGGATGCGACACTTGGAGAGATAAAGGGGTTGAAACGTCGTCGAGCTTCAGCTTAGTCCTGGACTCTAGGCATGAGGGGGATACGCATTTGACGGGGTTCCCTTGAAATCATTCTGTGCTGCAAGAAACAATCTCTCCGACTCTGGGCCAATGGAAAGCGGATGGGAGCGGGAGATGGCAATTGTGGGTTTGGGGGATAGTACAAAATAGATTGGACCTTTGCTGAATAAATGATTGGGCTGCTTCACACGATACTGATTTTGTGTAGCTGAAGGGTCCAATCGTGACCAGAAATGTTGAAAGCTGGGAGAGAGGATCAATTGTGTATCAACAGATTGTAACTTTGGCTGCCTTATCCCAGCCGTTGAGTACTGAAGCGTCCATGGAACGGGTAACGGGCTTCTGACGCCTGAAAAGGGGGTAAAACGGTTGCCCGAGACGTCATCTGCCAGCTAGGTCAAATGTCAGTCTATACGCGTGTTGAAGTGAGGGTATGATGCCGGTGTGGGTAATAGAAGAGAATGTGATGTGTGTTATAATGAAGAAGAATCAATCAAGCTGATGGGGGAATATGAATTGTAGCCTGACCTGTAATTTAATTAAATTACTTTTGTATGTTAATTGTGAACCAGTCCCGACTTCTTACAGGCCTTTTCGTCATCATAGGAATTGCCAAGGCCGCAGCTTCCAAACAAGTTTTCCTTTTCATCACCCTCAGAGCTTCAATCTCACATCAACTCTTCAAAGGCAACACAAGCTCATCGACACTCCAACTCCTCCTAAAGAACACTCCCAACGCTTCTTCACCCCAAGCAAAGTATTCAGGCTCTTCTCTCTATCTCTCCTCTGAGCAATCCGCTGATTTCCAAATCTATCATGACTGACTCGGGTCCTCCAAAGCTTGATCAAATCTCACAAAGCTCTGGGTTTAACGTGCCCACAATGTCCAACATGGATAATGATTCGGTGCAAGACACCAAGGGAAGCCTTTATGACAGTCAGGTAGGATGAATTTCCCCCTCTCTTAGCTTTGGAATGTGCGCTAATACCTCGGTGGCAGTGTCCCGAGCTGCTCGCGTGATCTCGTTAACATTCGGTCTAGACGCTCAATCTGCTGCCAACACCATTCAAAATCATCCTGCTACACAGAGCGTGAAAGACACGATCGGCAATGGCCCCGTTGCGGACCATGTTAAGGACCAGCATGCAAAAACTACGTCCGAATTCCGCAACCTTGCCGACGCCCGCACCACTCCCGCGCAGTCCACAGCAACCGGGCAACCGTTGACCCGTAAGCCCAACAAACTTCTTCACATATATTCATCAATGCTGACCGTATGGGCAGATTACCACTCATTCTTCTACAATCTTCTAAGCGTATGTCAATGCTCTTCTCTTATCACCCAACATAGAACCCTGCATTGAATCTAGGGCTGCTCTGCTCTTGATACTGTGAGGTACTTTAAGAAAAGGAGCCGTGGTACATAGCAGGGGCAGAAGGCCGTTACAGGTATCCAATAAAGACTGCTTGCCAAAGCTGACTGGGGCCATAGTGGGAGAACCCCCGTGCAACGACTCTCTCCTTCGTTTCGATTGTACTATTCATTTTCGCAGCTCGGTACTTGCCCGTCCTACGTTGGTCGTTCAAGGCTTTGTGGATGCTACTTGGCAGTAAGTTGGATGAATCTACAACGGAATCATGCAACAGCACTGACAACGTACCAGTCACCGCCTCTGCTGAGATTGCTGGGAAGTTGGTCCTCTCCCAGGGCTTAGCTTCCTCCTTCCGACCCAGAAAATACTACACGATTCCACGCGCGGCGCTAGAGGCATCGCTAGAGGATGTCGAGCAGCTCATCAACTTCTTCGTCATTGAGTTTCAACGTGTGCTCTTTGCCGAAAACGTCATCCACACCGTGGCCGGCTTCGGTGCAGCTTTTCTCTCCTATTGGCTCATCATGTTTGTTCCGTTCTGGGGCTTGTCCCTCATTGCAGTCTCATGCATCTACATGGGTCCCTTGATCTACATGACTAACAAGGAACTCATCGATCACCATGTCAAGAATGCCTCTGAGGTCGCCAACGCTCAAGCTAACCAGCTTCTGGATCTTGCTGGCCACCATACCGCTCGTGCCCAGGAAACGGTCAAATCGTACGCAGGAGACTATAGCGCCAAAGCCCAGGAGTACATGGGTAATGTCCGCGGCCGCTCCACGTCTCCTGAAGTGAATAGCTCAAAGTCGAAGTCCAACGCCCCAATCAAATCCGGGCCAGGCAGCGCCCCCAAATACAGCTCTGAGGACTTCCCCCACGCACCCAAGCAGGTAAATCGCTCTTCCTGGCCCTTTGGGCTGGCTCAATCCTCGGATTTTTACATCAAGAACACTAACTCTAAACTTTTGTAGGAGCCTACTCCCGGCGCAACTTCCCACCAAGAGCAATACCAAAATTCTCAATTTGGGGGACAGGCTGAGCCAGCCTCTTAGATTGTGCCAATCTGATGGCCAGCGGTCGACAAGGGGGGCTCGTAAACAGAGGATACAGCGATTGGCATGGAGACTCAACGGCGAGAGTAGGACTTCTAGAATGACTTGAACTGGGGTACGCTGGGTTCTGACCCTTAGGGATGTATCAACCGGATGCCTCTGTATGCACTTAAAAACCTTTAGAACAGCTTGATTGCGGAAACATTCCCCTGCATGCTCTCACATTGACCACGTGTTACAAACTTGCAAGTGAGCACTATACTGTTGATGCTCAGCCATCCATACTGAAAGAGCTATAATAAGATGGTAACGTCTGAAGGAATGCTTCCCACAACGCTAGGGCAACATAAGAAGCGATAATCAATCCGGTCGGTCCACACTGGCACATGCATTCAGCTGCCACATCTGACAAGTATTGCCTGCATGGCGTGTACTCTCCCTTCTTGGTGACATCCACCTCCCTATGCGACCACGAGCAAACCCACTAGCCATACAATGAGCGAAGTCTAGAAAGAGATCATCACTTAAGCGTAAACTGTAACTACATAAAACTCGTGACCCTGGAGAGCAGAAAAAGACTCACGAGATGCTGCTAATTGGTTATGCACGTTCATGGTCTCATTCAGCTATCGGTCGAACGGCTCCCTTCACGCTTTCTCCTGTCCCGTACCTTCCTGCGGTTAGTCAAGCATTAGTGAGCAAATCATTTGTCAGCAGCCAGATCATCTATAGAAGTTTCTTCTCGATGACGTCCAGCGCAGCATAAATGCCATTCTCGGTCGTGGTGAAATACTCGTTCAACTCGGCTAGATTGTCCGTGACATGCTGCAGCTGCAACGCTTCGTCCACCTCCCAGCACTGACGGAGGTTCTCGCGGTCCATATCCAGAGCGTGGGCGCTGGCCCGCAGCTTGCTCGCTATCTTGGCCAGCGTGCCGAGGCTTTCACCGTGGACGTCTTGCACGGGCATAGCGCGGGTCTTCTTGCGGCGTTTCTGGGAGGGTTGGGGCCCAGTGCGGCGATTTGTGATGTTTGCGTGGGCTGGTCGTAAAGGGAGACGACGAGTGGGGACGAACGTAGTTGTGGGCTCGTCATCTTGGGTGAGGTCGATGATGTTTGGGGTGGTGGGTGCTTCGGTCTTTGCCCGCTTTGGCGACGAAGAGAGTAGGTCAATGACGTCCGCGTTCCGTTTGTTCGTTGTACGAGGCGGCCCTAGGGCTACGTTGTTTGTGCCTGTGGTGGGCGCGTGTGCTGAGGATTGGCCATGAGTGGTTGGATTGATATTCTTGATGAGCTGCTTGGCACTGACGACAAAAGCTGGTACCGAAGGCGATCTTACGCCGTTGCGGTAGGCCTGAGTGACTCCTTTCCCTTCTCTCATGCGTTCAGCTTTCCAATGATCCGGATAGATATTCCTTTCTCTCATGCGGGCAGCTTCCCAACGATCCGGATAGATGTCGGATTTGAAAGCCGCAGGTCCCGTCCAGCGATCTGGGTAAGATACTGGCTTGTTGACAGCACGGACAGCGTCAATGAGACGTTTAAGATTCGACCTATGAGCTCTTCAGAGTCAGCATATGGTCTTCAAGAGTGGAACAAGGTAAGAGGTAGGGGCCACGAGACAGCTGTATGGACAATGAAGAGCAAGTTGCTCCCAGAACATGTCTCGCCGCAGGTGAGGTCGTTCGCATACCAATTGCTGCAATCAAACCCCGCTCTGGCTGCTGCCTCGGCGATTGGAGCATCAGATGGCTTTAAGTTGGGATCTATAGCCGGGTGAGTGAAGTGCTGTAGTGGGACAGGAGCCTCTACTAACGACGAATCTGGAGGTATTGATTATCAGGTCCACTGAGTAAATGGGCGAATAAGCATTCGTCTTGAGACCGAGGACAGCCTCCATTATTGAACGCGTAGCAGGCGAACATTGATGGCGGCGACAGGACGCCTGTTATCGTATGGCTGTATCTGCATTGATGATCCAGGCAGCCAACGGGATCGAGTAACCAGTGTCGACATGTTAGGCTGCCTTCTTCCCTCGAGTAAAAGGTAAACATCCGCCTTGAAATCATAAGGGATTAATGACGGGGTCTTGCCCGAAGAAACCGCCAATCGAGGGTCTGGGGCTTGGGAGCAATGGCGATAAAAGGGGGGGTGTCTATGAACAGGTAGTTGATAGTGGTCAATGGTACGCCATGTATCCTAGAGAAGATATAGGTGAACGGTGTGGTGCCTCTGATGATGATTTTTAGAAGAGCGGTGTCGAGGGCAATGGATGTTGATGTTGAGGAAGTGGAGGAGGGTCAGTGGGGTGAAAGTTGGGCACACGCTAAACCGACTGAACCCATGCGTTGAGTTTTGCAGTTCTCGAAGAATATACCTGGAGCATGCTGACTTTCATTTGGGCTTAGTTGCCAGATGAGAGATGATTCTAGGCTAGCCTTGTCCATCGTCCCTTCCTGAGATTCTTCAGATTGCACACCATCGTCCTGCACATGCCTCCCGACTCAAGTTGAGTACAGTCGAGGCACCCCTCTCTGCACCAAGCTTGGTCACCTCAATAGCTCCTTGGAAGTCCTAGTACCTTCTCACCAATATAATTCATAATCATTTCCTGTATATCATCAGCAGTGAAGCTTTCCATTGAGATGTCTGTTTGTCACTTACCCTGCTGACAGGTGCGATACGAGGTACGAAACATTCTCTCATGTACCTCTCCACATGATATTCTTGTGCATATCCCATCCCACCATGAGCGAGTACCTGCCGTCGGTCACGTTCCATGCGCCAGATCATAACGATTGTGGGGGCTACTGACGGATCTTTCACAGGCGGTGAACGCAGCTTCAGCAGCAAGATATTTGGCAGAGTTGCAAGCTACGCCGACTGCATGAGACGTCACGTTGGAGTCCTTACCGCTCGAGTCGTACACCATGGCAGCATGGTAGGTTGCAAGCTTGGCAGCTTCAAGGTTCATGTAAGCCGCGGCAAGAGGATGCTGGATACCTTGATTTTGGCCAATGGGTCTCCCAAAGACTACACGCTCTTGTGCGTACTTCGAAGCCTTCTCCAATGCGGCGTAGCCCAGGCCCAATGCCTCCCCGGCAAGCAAACAGCGCTCAGCATTCATTCCATGGAGAACCTGGCACCGGTCAATTTCCATAAGACCATCACCAACCTAGGATTCTTTCATACAATCTTGAAACCTTGCCCTTCTTCACCGATCAACGTATCTGCTGAGACTTGGTAGTTGTCAAAGAATACCTCATTAGCATCAACAGCCCTGCTCCCCATTTTCTTGATCCTCTTCAACTCAAGCCCGGGAGCATGTTTGTCGAAATCAATGAAGAACAAGGAAAGACCCTCTGATGGTTTCTTTACTTCTTCCAAAGGCGTTGTACGAGCCAATAATATCATCTTTGACGCAACTTGGGCGGATGAGATCCATATTTTCTGCCCAGAGATCTTGTACGAGTCTCGGTCACGGACCGCTCGGGTTCTCAGTTTTAAGGTCTCTAGACCAGTACTTCATTTGGCGTAAGTCATTGCCCGACCACGGAGACATATCTGTCTCCTGACCTTGGCTCAGTCACCCCGAAGCATGCTTTCCACTCACCACTGATCAACCTAGGTAACATGTTCTTTCGTTGATCATCTTTGGCGAATTTGGCGACTGGCTGTGTGGCGTATACGTTTGCGTGAATCGTCTGAGCTCCTGCTATGCCAGCGCCGCTCTGTGATATGGTCTGAAGCATCATCGTGGCTTTAGATATACCGAGCCCAGAACCACCGAGCTCTTCAGGCATTGCGATACCTATCCAACCATCTTTTGCAAGAGCTGCATGGAGCTCATGTGGGTACTCGCCAGATTCATCATGTCTTGCCCAGTACTCGTCTGGGAATTTGGAGCAGATCTTGGCAATGGCTTCTCGAACATCTAGCTGTTCTTGGGAAAATCCTGTGAGCTCCATGATTCTCCACGGATTACTAGCAGAAAAAGGGAGGGCCAGTTTTACGGGCAAAGAAGGTAGCCCTGGGGTCTTGATTGGCGAAAAACATTTGGTCGGCAATTGAAGGAGCTTCGCTGCAATTCGAGGCATCCCCTTCGACATTAGTAGAATAAATCTGAACTAAGTAAATGGTGTCATAGATGGTACAATACTCTGGCCTGTTAATTATATAATTGGAATGTAGTTACTCAATGGACGACTGAGGAGCTGTTGCGGAGGTTGAAAAGCGAATCATGTGACTTCGAGCTTAGGGCTGAATTAGCGCGGTGTAGATCAAAACAAACCGCGGCGGACGACTTGAAGCTCTTACTAACATTTCGTCTTTGTAGCACTACGACCTTACGATTGCTGAAATAGCAGTGCGCTCAGCTGATGTCTGCATAACACTAATTTGCATTCTCTTGTCAGCAGCACACCTAATGCGATAGCAGCCCTTCTCCCTCTCTGCCTCGCTCAACGCCGAATTCGCCATGGCAGCAGTCCGTTCTCGAGCGCAGCAAATAGGATCTCATCAATGGATCAACGATGAAAATGATCAGGTCACTCGGTTTTGTACCCAGGAAGCAGAAGACTTTGCCTTCTCAGCCCGCAATGAGGTGGAATGGCTAAACGAGCATATGGCCGAGATTTTCAGCAAGAATCAAGTGTACGAATGACCGTCCGGGGATGTGGACTCACTGACCGCGAACAGGAACGTTACAGAGATTTTTAAGACCCCGGGCAAATTACGCGGCAAAACTCCACGTACAGCACGGAAGCGCAATCCGTTGGAGGTTCGCGAGGTGATTCTCTCAGGGCCCCAGCTACCAGCCATTACTAAGATTATCTGCAGCCTTTAACTGATATCTTCCTGACCAATGCGCAGCGAGCCAACACCCCTTCTCACAAGGCCAGCCCCACCAGGGCTGCTCCCTCATTTCAAGTAGCTGCAGACCCAATCATTCCTACCGAGATTGATAAAGGAACGAACGCGAACACAGATTCGGGCTATCATGGACTTCCAGAAGATGGATTCGATACTGATCAGGGTTTAGCGGTAGTATCATCATCAGCGGAGACACATGATACGCTGGAAGAATTTCCCCCAAAGTCGCCCCTGCGACTACATCAAAACGTGGCAAATCAGTCAGAGCGTCATAGCACCACAGAAAGATCATTCCATTCGGCGAAGGAGGAAATCTCAAAGGGGGACGTAACCACTGCAAGCCCACAGAAAAATGAGCCTCCACTTGCAGACGTTGAACATCCCACCGAATCAACCAAGGCACCTGCCTGCGAGCTGGCGGCGCCTGTTATAGATGCGGCCGCAGAAAGTGCGATGGAAATTGATGTTCTGGACAAAACTCTGGATGAAGATCTCGCTGTGGATGAGTCGCGGTCGCCATCCCAAGAATCAAGTCCAGCCAGACCCCTCGTTCGCAAGAGCAGTCTCACCTTTGCAGCTTTGCCTGCGCGTGAGCCCCTAACAACGAAGAAAAGCATAGGAGCAAGGACTTCTCGAACTAGCCATTTGGACCTGTCAAAGACACGCGGTAGCTTCCTCGGTAGATTCACAGGTGGGAAATCTTTAGGCGCTTCGAGGCAACCTGAGCTTGGCCAGGAAGATGAGATCAACAATGAGATGGACATTGACGTGGAGAAGCCGGCGCTCTTACGCGAAGAGTCAGATGGGGATTCCAAGATGGCTCAACTCCACAACAAATCCTCTACACAGCGGCTCCATGACAGAATCAACATGCTAGGGAAGTCGCAACCCGCTCGACCGACGAAGTCAATCTCCACAGCAGCAGCAGTGATAGGTCTAAGCTACCCAGAGCTGCCAAATCCAGAACCTCAAGCCGAAATGCTTCAACACTCTTCTCTTCTCCCTTCGAAAACAGCAGCTGCCCCAATATCTAAAGACGAAGATGACGATGACTGGATTCAGCCACCTCATGTACAGCCAAACGCTTCGAACCGTCCCCAGCTGTGTAAGAGTATCTCTGCAGATGTGATGGAGGATATCAGAGGAAAAGAGACTATTGGTGGCCAAGATTTTGGTCAAAGTCGAAATGATGAGCCAGCTACGAAAGGATTGTCTCCATTACGCCATGCTCAGGCGCAAGGAACTCGGAGTAGTAGGCAGTGGACCTCGACGGCAGGCAGCGTTTCTCAGTCTATGTCCCCAGCAAAAGCTACTGAACGCGCTGCTCCAAAAGCTTTGGATGGAACACCAGCACTGGGGTTGGATAGCTCAACGCCTACGAATCCGTCAACGACCCCGCTTGGTAGTCCATCTTCAAGACGGTATGTTGATGGACCCTTAAGCGCTTCTAAGTCGAAATTGCAATCGATTATGAAGACTGCTCGAGGCTTATTCTCAAGTAGTGCCGGTGTGTCCGCACAAGCCAAGATGGAGACTCTTTCGCCCCTTTTGACGCGCTCTCGTAGAGAAACACAAGACCCATCGACCAACAATGCTTTGGGAAGTAAAGCTACGGAAGGTGGTTTGACTAAACCGGTAATTAATACGGATATTCGGAAGACTCGAAGCTCTACCGAGAAGGAGGAAAGGAGAAAGGAATCAGAAGCAAGAGAAGGTCGGCGAAGAGAGGAAGAGCTTGGAAAAGCTCGAAAAAAAGAGAGTCCGAAAGTCGTCCCGCAGAAGCTTATGCCGCCGCAAGGCCATCCGGTAGAAGCAGCACAACTACAGACAAAGCAAACAAGGCAGAGCCCAAGGAAAACGCAAACCCATGAAGGTCCTAGAGCCCAATCAGACGTTGTTGAGGACGACTTGCCATCCCATCCTATGGGCCCGCCAGCGTCGTATGCGCCAACGCAACAACCTCAGTTGCAAAAGCCAAGTAGTATGAGAAGACCCGTTAAGCCAGCCAAAGATATAGCCCCCAAGCCAAAGCCACAGCCTGTGGCTATTCGTGTTGGTACATTGTCACAAAGGATCCCGCTCAGTAACGCCGCGCTCTCATCGAACTTACAGGAGTCATTGCCTCAATCACAACCAAACAAGCCGGCAGCCGGGAGGAAGCCTAGCAATGCTTCACTTCAGACGTCGGCTTCGAACAGTAGCCTCAAGAGCTCCGCAACATCGGCGGCACCTAAGCCCAAGGCTTTACTCGCAGCAGAGCGAAAGAAGGAGCAGGTGGGTGTCGGCGAGCTCAGATGAGTCGTATCGTATGCTAATACTGAAGTAGGATGAGAGAGAGGCACAACGGAAGCTTGACCAGAAACGTGAGATAGAACGCAAAAGGGCTGCTCAGCAAGAGGAAGCAAGGCGACAAGAGCAGCAACAACGTCAGGAAGCAGAAAGGCAGCGTGAACGGGAGCGTACTGCGGCAGCTGAGGATCCTAAAAAAATTGCACAGAAGCAAGCAATCGAGAAGAGAAGAATGGAGCTGAATAAGAAAGAGCAACAGCAGCGGGTGCCGCAAAGGCCAGTAATGGACCAGGTACTTAAATTCCGATAACGATCAGAGTTAGCAATGGCTGACTTTTCAAGGCACCTGTCTCACAGTACGCGAACGGTACCTCGACGAGTCGTCCAGATATGGGTGGCGCTAGGCCTCCATCCAGGCTACATAACGTACCGCCTCATCCAAGCTTTCCTAATGTTCATCCTCAGAATCCCGCGAAACCAGCCAGCAAACGAGTCTTCAATCCTGACACTGAGGACGAGCTACCTCTACAGGCTCGCCTGCAAGGTGGTCCATCGTATCAACAAAATGATGGTAATAAACGGCGGAGGACAGAAGACGAAGAGTTGCAGGAAATTAGAGTCCGACCAACAATGGCACCTCCAATTCGCCAATCAGGGATTCGCAAGGATGGTCACAAGGCATCAATATTTAGCAACAATTATTCAACAGCACCACCACCTGCGCCTCATCATCACAACGCACCATCTCTGCTGAAAACGACCACGGCAAGCCAAGCGTACCAACAGCACGCCCATCAAAACCAAATGTCGCGACCGGGCCATGCCCCTGACATAACCAAATACACCAATGGCAAGATCCCTTTCGCCGAGGCCCCCAACCCCCCTCAAGCAAATCACAAGACCCCACTTCCCTCCAGACTTCCCCCCGTACCCGTCAAAGCGTCCCCTCACTATCAGAACGGCGACAACATCCACCTCGACGACATTCCCACCGAAAGCGAAGAGTCAGACTCGGAGGACGAAGCGGAAAAGGCCAAGAAGGGCGCTAACCTCCCGGAGTGGGCCCAATCGCCCCAATTACGCCAACTGCTCATGACGCAAGACGAGAACATGGACGCCGATGCCGTCTTTGGACCCGTGGCAAGCCCGCACATGGAGGAGATGTTCAAGGAGCGGCATCACCGGTTCCGGTCACGGACGAGTAGCGCGAATTGGGCGGGTGCTGATCGGTTGACTGAGGAGGAGATTCGGAGGGACGTGGAGGCGAGGCAGAGGTTGAGGAGGGAGGGCGGCTGGACTTTTGGACTCTGATACTGTGCTCTCTCTCTCTCTCTCTCTCTCTCTCGCTGTCTTCACCGAATCCGGTGTAAGTCTATGGTTTGAGCATTGTCGTTATTCAGAACGTCTGCGTTTGAATCGTGCAGCGAGAGTTTGGGGAACTGATGGCTCGAGGTCTGGCGAAGGAAGAAGTCATTCATTTACGCTGGTGGGATCGGGATAGGTTCCGAGTACGAGTATGTATAGGCAGGGGCCAGAGCATTCAGGTGCCCCGGATGAAATAAGTTTTCTTCTCAATCGTGGGCTGCATAGACAGAAAAGAATGGCTTGCGGGATGTTTGATATAAGATGATGGCATTCATCAACTCATTAGTATTTTGACTACGCGGGGGTGAATGTTTCCCTTCATTTCCAGACATTCAATTTCAGACATTCCGTATCAGATGTAATTGGGTATCCCCCTCCAAAATTGATACCGAAATCAATCAATAACACGTCCAACGGAGAAGGACAAGCTCAGATATCAAAGTTTTTCATTGCTACTGTTTTTGTAAAACTGCACTTTAACCGACCCCCAAATTCCCGACTTGAACGCGCGCTTTGCATGCTATATCACTCCCTTATGAATACATATTCGGCGAAACCCATTCCTGTCATGACTGCTGTGGCGCTTGAGGCTGTTGCATCTGCTGCTGCTGCTGCCCTTGTTGCCCTGCCACCTGCGGTTTCCTCACCTCCGGCTTCCAATCCGGCCACAGCTCCCTGAGCTTTGCGTACTCCTCCCTCAGCAAGTCGAGCTGCTTGTCTCCCTCTTCGTTTCCCGGATTGAGCCAGAGAGGCGGCGCTTCGAGGTGGCTGGGGTACGGCAGCCGGGGCTTGTCCTTGGCTTGGTCGGATATGCTGACTAGGAACATGATGTTGGTTTTGATGCGCGTCATGAACTCGACATACTTCTTGGTGTTGAGGGACTGTTGCTGAGGAGCCGTTGCAGCCGTGGGTGTTGTCGTGGTAGGTGTGGTAACGGTGGGATTCGCTTTGGTGGCCGAACTGTTTTGGCTTGGGGTAGTTGAGGTGGAATCGCCTGCTGAGGTGGGCGGTACCGGAGTCGCCTGCGGCGAGGAGGAGGTTGGGGGCGCCGCCTGTTGAGGTGATTGAGGCGAGGGTTTGAGGCCGACTTTCTGCAGGATCGTGACCTCTTGTAGCAGGAGATTGTTGACTTGGAGGAGGGCATCGACGCGTTGCTGGTCGAGTGTTGAAAGTCCCCCCGGTTGGAGAGCAGGGTCTGTGGACTGGGAGGGCACCTCGGAGGTAGGGGTCGATTGGGTGGAGGATGGATTGGTTGGGGTAGCTGTCACCGTCATTGTGGAGGTGGGCGGGTAGGACGAGCTAGAGGCGTTAAGTCGTTTGTGGGTCGTTGGGGTTCCAGAGTAAGCGGGAGCTGGCGGGAGGTCGGATATGGCTGGAACGGACTTTTGCCGCTGATGGTCTATGAAGCTGGCTGGTGGTTGGCCTGAGGAATGTAGCAAGTCATGCGGTCAGCA
Source organism: Xanthoparmelia taractica (assembly GCA_033085395.1). Taxonomy (NCBI): domain Eukaryota; kingdom Fungi; phylum Ascomycota; class Lecanoromycetes; order Lecanorales; family Parmeliaceae; genus Xanthoparmelia; species Xanthoparmelia taractica. The sequence continues at coordinate 53,126 of JANQBS010000163.1, forward strand.
ACAGGCATCTCATTGTTTCTGCCAAACGCCTGAGCGTGCCAGGGGGAGACAATGGACAGGGAAAGAGCAACGGACCATGGTTCATGTATTGCTGCTGAGGCAGGTATGGTTTTTTGAAATGGTCATCAGGCAAACTCATGGGAGGCTGCATCAACGGACCTCCGCCATTGTGACTGTGGTTGGGACCATACGGCAGTCGTTGGGGGTGATAGGCCGGGCCTTCGGAAGGCTGTGAATGTTGTAGGTAGGAGGGTAGAGGAGGAGAGGTAGCATTGGGATGATTGGAGGGATGAGTGTCGTGAGGAGGAGGGTATGGATTAGGACTGGGATAAAAGTGATGAGGAGGAAGTTGCTGATGTGAGTGCGGGAAATGGGGTGCATTATTGGTGGGGCCGGCGTAGGTTGAACGTGGCCCATAGCTGCTTTCTTGGTATGCCATGGATAATAATAATAATTCCCTTTTATTATTATTTTTGTTTCCCCCTAAGAATTAATTAATCCATTTAATACGGGGTAACTTGGGGTAAGGTAAATACCCAATATTCTTTACTTACACACAAAAAATTGATGCAGAAGCCCCCCGCTAGACAAGTCCCGGAGAAAAGGACAAGAAACCAAAGAAAACCCCAAACGCAGTGATAATGTGGTCGCACCAACTAAACAAGATTGCCGACATCCTTGTATCCTCCTCGTCTCATTGGTCAGAATCCTCGGCTCACGGAACGCTTATAAAAGCATAAAACCAAAGTAGTACAACCGAAACCTCCATACTCAGAGTAAAGTAATTCGCTATTTACCATGACAGCCTGATCCCAAAGAAACTGCTGCTTACTTCCCTACGCCTGTAATCTGGTGGGGCATCTATGTATTGATGTATTGGCCTTGTTTTATTACCGCTTCATCCTCCTGCTTCGCCCCTCTCCCAATCCTTCTAGGCGTACCTCGGACACGATCGTATCCATGACATGACAAGAAATACCAATCTCTCCTTGAAAATGACGGACAATACCGAGGACACTCGATACAAGTCAAGGTGTGTGCACCCAACTGCGGGATATTTGAAGCAGATCGATAGGATATGCTCGGATACCACCACATGCAACAACGGAAGAGCAGACGCATCAAGGTTCAAAGATCGTCAAACTGAAAAAACGTCCACGGAAGCCACGGCACCTCCCACTAGCGCCATCTTTTAGCGGCATAAATAACGGGCAAGCAGCAGCTGCAACATTGCTCGCAATGCCACCAAAGCACACAAGAGAGGTACATGGCTTGTCCACATCTATTATCTACTGCGGTCTTCAGGCAACGACATCATTTGCGTCCTGCTCTTTGACATCCTCGGCTTCCCCTATTGCTCTATCATTGAAGATATCTCCCAAGACGGTCCTCATCTCCCGAAGCAACTTATCCACCTCTGCCTCACTCCCAACTGTGATCCTTATGCAACCTTGGCATCCAATTTCCTTGCCTCTAAACCTCACAATCACTCCCTTCGTCTCCGCCAGTCTTTCGTAAACAGCCAAAGCAGTCTCATTGCTCGGTTGGCCCCCTCTACTCCTTGGTCTGTCCAGGATCTCTGTCAGCAAGAAATTCGATTCCGCTCCACCCAAAAAGTTTCCCACTCCGGGTATTCTCGGTAGTTCCTGTATCAATCGATTTCGCTGCTCCACAATCCTTTCCCGATTTCCCCTCATGACGGCCAGGTTTTTGGGCTGTAAAGCAGCACAAGCTAACGCACTTGTAGGGCTGGAGATGTTGTAAGGCGCTTTGAGATTATTCAAGAGCCTCGCAATCTCCGGAGATGTAAAAGCTGCGCCAAGGCGTATACCAGCAAGGCCGAATGCTTTGCTGAGAGTCTGCATAACCACAAGATTGGGCCATTCAGTCACCCATTCTGCCAAGCTGGATCCTTCAGGGGAGAAGTCGATGTAAGCTTCATCCAGGACAACTACGCCGTTCCATGTGGGATGCTCGAGGACTTGCTGGATATCTGATTTGGCGATGAGATTGGCGGTAGGGTTTCCAGGAGAGCAAATATACACGATTTTGATACTAGGGTCTGAAGAAAGAGCATCATTGATTGCCTCTGGACGTAGTTTAAAACTCCTGGTTGTATCTAAGGGCACTTTGATGACTTCAAGGTCGTTCACTTGCGCGCTGACAGCGTACATTCTATCAAAAACTTCCAAGTCAGCATCCCGCATTTATGGCAGAAAATCGAGTCCAAAGACAAGTTTGGGAAGCAGAATTGTGCTTTGGGTTTTTGAGTTATGCCTTGCAGATAGCTTTTAGGACTGAACGCGGAACAGCTGCAAAAGTACGGACCCATAAGTTGGAGGAGAGACCAAAACCTTGTCTCGCCCAGGAGTACAAAAACATCGAAGGAGCGCATCGATGGCTTCGTCTGAGCCTACGCCGACAAAGAGATTCTGCGGCTTCAAAGGGTTGGTGGTGTGATGGTGCGTGTTTCGTAAGTTACAGAGCAGTTGCTTGAGCTCAGTCTGGTGACTAGAGCAAAGCATCAAGACGGTCCTACTCCAAGAAGTGCGTGCCACTTACGGGTCCGGATATCTGTGTAGATGGGCTGTGCTGTCATCTCCAAGGGCATTGACAGCACTATTGGTCAGATCCAAGGCAGGACCGTAGGCGTTCTCATTCGCATCAAGAAGAATGTTGGTCCCATCATCTTTATAGTCGTCTCTGGCACATCTATAAGGCTCTAATGCTAGTATATTTGGTCTCGCACATTTGGACAGATCAAATGCAGAGCTCTTTGCCATTATTTCTGTGTAGCCCACGTTCTTAAATCTTATCTCTCGTATGTTACGATGACCCAAATCAAATGTCCCTGCGAGGAAGAGCTGAGTACTTTTGGTACGACAGATTTGTATTGGTCTATGATCTTGAGAAGCGGCCCTGTTAGTGGGGGGGAATTGGCGTTGGGTAGCATTAAGGATGGCGCTATCGGCGAATTATACGAACTATACCTGTTTAAGTCTAGCTGTCGGTTCTTCCCCACGCCTTCGATAGGATGACCTTTGACTTTTTGGCAAGCGAGACAACTCAGCAAGTCAGCAAGTGTGTGTGTGGATGGTGTGCAAGCGCGTGCTGTTACAACCAATACAAAACCCAACTTGCTCACATTCTTGTGTGTATCTTGTCCCCTTTGCCCTTCACGCTCTCTTTTGCTTTTTATCCGCTGAAACAACACCCTTGGAACCTCGTTCTTTATGCTATCTACTACCAAAAGTAGTCACCTCGATTCTCACTTTCACATGACTTACTAGTTCCCATCCCCAAGGCAACTACTTCACCCACTCACTACCTAAATGCGAATTCTACATATGCAGGTACACTCGCCTTGCTTTCAACGCTCAAATCCACTTTGGTTCGCTGCAGCTCGACTTGTGCACCTCGCCCAACCCTGATAAAAAGGATATCTTCACAATACTAAATCCGCTATGTGTTGACCTTGCACGCCATCTTGGCGGAGACCGAGCTGTTCCGCTCCACGAATTTGCCTTCACCACCTCATTATCACAAGTCTCTTTCACTCGAGATCATCACGTGTGGCCTGGATGTCGTGGGCGGCTAGTGGCCTGCACTTTTATATCTGATGTATTGTGAGGCGCCGAGCTTCCACCTCACCGTTGCCTAGACGTCGTTGCGAGACGGCAATATTTTCTGACGTCATGGGCAAGGCTGATGCAGAGCGAGATTATTACGGGGACCTGGAGCTGGAGCCAACAGCAGACCCCAATGAGATCAAAAGACAATTCAAGAAGCTCGGTATGTTACTGGCTCTTAAGAACAAAGAAAGAGCCTTGTGCTGACAGTATCCTCTTTCTAGCTCTCAAATATCACCCCGATCGGAATCCGGGCAAGGAGCTAGAATACAACGCCAAGTTTCAAGCCATACAATCCGCCAATGAAGTGCTGACAGACCCACAACAACGAGCCAAGTATGATGCCCAGCGCATGCGAGCCGGTCTGCTACATACATACACAGGCAGCTCATCTTCGCCTACAAGACCGAGTGTGCCTACAAGATCTCCTATGACCGATTTCCCTCCTCCTCCACGCCCGCCCCCCTACAATGCGACGAAGAACAATTCCACGCCCCACTCTTCCGGCGCACAGAGATACAAAGATTTCCGCGCTCGCCCTGAAGCAACTACATGGAGGGGCGCCGGCACAGACGACTCAAAGACAAAGACCAGTGATTTCAAGGCATGGGAATCGATGAGAACACCCAGGCGTGGGGAAGGTCCTATCCCCTCTCAAGGACGGACGGTACCGCCAAAAGCTGCTAGGCCACCCCCGATGCCGCCAGGACGTGAAACGAACGGCAAAGCACCCAAAGATCCTTCCCCAAGACGGCCTGGCTGGGATCCTTTGCAAGAGCCCCATGTGGGTATGTCAGGCACAACAAGAGCTGACACAGGTCGCGGTCCATCGCAGAAAACCGGCTTTGCTCCGAGTACGCCTGGAGCGGGAGACGAGCCACCAGCACGTTCGGCATACTTCACCGTCGGAAGAGGCGAGCGACTCGCGAATTCAAGATCTCAGACGCATATGCCTCCACCCCCAATCCCGGGTCATGCGCCGGCGTCGAAAAGGCCTGACCCCTTGGCACCGTTTAAGGACAAGGTAGGATTGAACGAACCGTTTGGGAATAAGCCTCGCGTAAGCACGTCTTATCAGACAGGGGGCGGGGAGAAGACTGGTCCATACTATACGAGTCCTGGCCTCGAAAGATCCAAAACGACCGCAGGCCCCAGAGACAGTAACAGTCGGACAGGATGGTATGAAAGCAAGCCAATGAACGCGGACCCTTCTCATCATCGGGCTGCATCTGCCAGCTCAAACTACCAAAAGATGGGTCCGTCAGATAAGAAGGATACGAGAATGCCCGGCGTTTCAGGGGTGTACTCTTCTTCGTCCTCATCAAGTTCGTCTTCCGATGAAGACACCGACCCTCTCTCTTCAGCGAGACCACGTGTGACACAAATTCCGAAGACAAGGCGGACACGCGCCGATGCTGGTCAAGCGTCCGTTCAACCGCCTGGTGGTTTCAACCCTTTTGCCAAAGTCGGCGATGAACCAATGGCGCCACAGGCAGGCCTAGGAGCTGGAGGCTACGAGTTTCCCCGGAGGCATTCGGCAGTGGATATTGACGCTCGCAACCCGTCGGAAGGATTTTCGGAACATCGCAAGAAGCACGAGGCCGAACAATCGCAACAGCATTCAACGAGCATCACTAACGCTTCCGAGGCCCAAAAACGAGCTGGGATACAGCCTCCCTTACAGCGAGCGTACAGTTGGCATGACAAGAACGGGTCTCCTAAGGACAAGGACTTACGTCCCACTACAGGTCAACGGGAGGACAAGGATACAATGTATGAGCCACCGGGGTACAACCCATTTCTTTCTCCCTCTTCTTCAAACCCCCATTCTCAGGATACGCCTTCTTCAGACAAATGGTCAGATCAATGGCCGTTCAATTCTCCCAAGCCCAGGACAGCGGTCACTGAGCCTCCCCCGTACTGGGCGATACCCTCCAGCCTACCTCCTCCAAGTCCTCGCAAACGAGCAAGCACGGATTTCACCCCCCACAATCATTCGAAAAAGACAGTAATGACGTACGCTGACATTGATCCTATGAATAGCTTCAAAATCCCCGACTACCCGCGTACGGCATCCCTCCGCAGCCAAAGCTCGGAAAACATTAATACCAAGTTCTCCCCTGACAACTGGCATGGCAAGTTCTTTGAACCGCCTCCCCTGAACCACTCAAACACACCTCGCAGCGTGTCGCCAACTAAACCCAACATATTTCAGCAGCTGCAGGAACAGGAGTCTCAACAGAATTCCGCGAACGGAGAGCCCATGCAACATGATTCGTCCGGAACATCCACTTCATCGTTCCCGCCGCCTGCTCCGCCATTTGTTCGAGGCAAATTTCAGCACGAGCAGTGGGCACCGCATTTAAATAACTTGAAATTTGATATACCGCAGTCTCCGCAGGGACGCTCACCGAGCCGAACAAGTACTCGGAAACGCCCTAGGACACGACTTCCGAGAGCTTCCAATATTCAGCCGAGTGTGGGCGATGCGGAAGACGATCCTACGGCGGGTAGCGCAACTGGCGAGAGCCTTGAGAGTAGTAAGGCCAGCAGCGATGCTGATGCCATGGATGTCGACAATCCCACACCTCCACCTACAAAAGCCGGTCTACACCACACGGATGGCAGATATGTTCCGTCACCTCAGCCTGAAGTTTCCAATATTACGCCTCGCCAAGCCCCAATGCTACCGCCTCGAAGCCCTGCAGTACAACCACTACCAAACGATCATGGGCAGCCGGAAAAGAAAGCGTCTCATCTGGATCTTGGGGACATGAAAAACATTTACCCGTTCGCACCCAGCAACGAAGGTCTTGGAAACATGAGCGAGATGGGCACCACCCTCCCGCAGTCATCCCATGCAGCACCCATCAGATATCCTACTGAGTCTGCTTTGCAACGAATGAGATTCCCTAACCCGCCTCTGTGCCCTTCCAACCCACTCAACCTGACTCAACATACCTGGGACCACTATTGTCTAAACCTACGCCGCTATCTAGACGAATGGACCAAGTTTAACGACCAAATGGCCGAGATACTAAAGAGCATCACTCGAGAGAGCCTCAGGTTCGATTGGTCGGATCCGGAAGGAAAGGGTTACGATAAGCATATGAACATGCTCGGCGAGCATCAGAGGGCAAGAGCGCACCTGGAGGTGGCTTGTGAAAACAATGAGAAATGCATGAAGTCTTTGGGCGACGCAATGGATGCGAAGGTCCGAGGAAGAGGTGGTGTGGGTAGGAAACAATCTACTGCGGGCCCCGTACTTGAAGGGTTGCTATAGATGTCACGCATTTAGTACAGTTTTCGCTTGTGTCAATTTTGATGACGATGAGCAAGGCGTTTCGGCTTGGGAGATACCCCTCTGTCCTGGTCTTGGGCACTTCCAGTGTCGATTTTTCTACTCATTAGCACGCATGGATATCGTCGGCAAGTTTACGAAAAGAGAGTGGATCACTTAGAGCGGAGTCGAGCTTTTTCCAAATGTTTGGGACCAGCATAGTCTGAACGCGGGGGACGGCTTTTGACCAACGTTCACTGGTCTGTCATTTTATAATGAGCTGCGATTGTCTAGTAATACTGCTCTTTCTCTTCTGCTTTTGTATGATACAATCAGGGTCCTCTCCACCGATGCAAAACCACAGTTGCCGGACCCATCAGAAGCCGGGCGGATACTCCTCGGCACCATGGCGTCTCGCGTTTGAAATATATCGTTTCATCGTTGCTGGATTGAGCGGTCAGATTTCCTAATCCTGCTGCCTATGCGGGGTTTCACAGTCGGCCGTTACGTTTCCCATATCATTTGGCATTCTGCAAAATGGCCACCTACGAATTCCATTTGAATGTCACCGCTAACAAACCCCCATCTTCTACATGACTTGAGCGTCTTCGGCCAACGTTTCGCTACGTCCAAATCCGCATTGCTTTGCTTTGCTTCGCTCTCCTCCAAAGGCTCGGTATCATACAGATACCCGGACTCTTCTCCTCTGGATCTTTCACGGTAATCTCCCAATTTCATCAGCTCCCGTTCCAACCGCGAGGACTTTATACATCTTCTACACAGCTCAAGAGCGCTTGTTCCGATTTGACCCATCCATCTATACCTCATCAATCCCATCTTACCGGGTCCTCCATCCACGGACCCATCTCAGCGCCTTCTCCAAAAACCCCCAACCCACACTCAAAATGACCCCCTCACTTTTCACCCACCAGCAAGCCCTCAAAATGTCCCCTGCCCTCCTCCTCCTCCTCCTCCGCACCCATCTTCTCGCCCCCTTCCCCTTTCCCCCCTTCTTCCCTCCTCTCCTCCCTTCTCCTTCAGCCCTTGATAAAAGACACCCAGACCCTCCTTCCTCTCTCTTCCTTTTCTTCTTTTCCTTCTTCTTCTTCTTCTTCCTCCTCCTCCTCCTCCTCCTCCTCCTTCTTCTTCTCCTCCTTCTTCTTCTTCCTCCTCCGCCTTTCACCGCATACTGTCTGCAAAGGCTTCGTCTCGAAAGTGGCAGTGGCGGTGACGGTGAGGGATGCGGCTGGCGCGATTTGTATTGTGTTGTATTGTATTGTGTTGTGTTGTGTTGTGTTGTATTGTGTGGGCTGTGTTGTATTGTGTGGGCTGTGTTGTATTGTGTTGTATTGTGTTGTATTCGTGCGGGGGCAGAGGGACGATGGGAAACCGGGGGGAGTGGGTTTATAACGGGGTAGGGTAGGGGGCACAGAGAGAGAGAGAGAGGGGGGGGGGGTGGGCGGGGGGGTGAGTGGGAGAGTGTGTTTCGTGATGGGGTGGGAAGAGGGAGGGTGGTGGGAGAGAGGTCAAGGAAAGGGTAGCTGGGCTGGCTATGCATACACGGAATGAACCTGCGTTTTGGGTTTCTGGTCCGAGGGTGATGTGCGCAATTCTTTGTGGGGCCTGGTTGAATAAATAGGATGTTCTTTGACGTCTTTATTGATGAATTGGGTTGAGATCAGGGTAGTGCATAGGGATAGACCCCTCTTCTATTATAGTAAGGTGAGATGGAAAAGCTGGCCCCTATAGTATCCCATACAAATAGTTGCCCCATTCATTTTACAACCACTTCCTTCTACTAGCCCTCAACATCAACGTCTCCACCTCCGTTGTCGTCGCCTGCCGCTGTTCCCTCATCCATCACTCCCCCCGCAGCATCCTGGACGCCTCCCTCCTCTCCCCAACTTCTGACCCTCCAGCCATTCGGTTCCCGTGAGTCTTTCACATACTCCACAGTGGGGAAGTAATGCTCATTCTTCTTCATCGTAGCCACCCAGGGTACATTATCGAAAGTACAGACCCTGAGGCGGAAGTATGTATTGTCTGGTATGTTGTTCACGGCATCGAGAAATTGGGTGAGCGTTGGGGTTGGACTATCATTGACGGCGGTGATGAAGTTTGTAGGTGCCAGGCCATATTGGTAGGATGGCGAGCCACGGGTGCGAGCCGAGACGTAAACTTCGCTATGGAGCTTGCTGATCTGCTGCCTTACAGCGTGATGGGGGCGATGCAACACGGCGCCGCAGAAGATGACAGCTCGGTCGGTCTCGAGGTCTTCAGTAGGTATGGTCGGTACCCTAAGAGTCATTTCCTGGCCGCCGCGCACAATCAGTGCGTCGAGGTATTCATTGTCGTACATCATATCGAGCTCTGAGACCCTAGTTATTAATTTACCATTGAGTGTGAGTATGATGTCGCCTTCCTGGAGAGACTGGGAATCGTGACCTGATGGAGGCGCGCAGTCGACTTTGCGGACCATAAACAGTTGATGGCGTGAGGAGTTGGCTTCAGCAACTTTGGTAATCCAGGATTCCGAGACACCCATGATTCGCACCTGTGACATGGAGATGGTATTGGTTTCAACGTTGAGGATGCGCAGGCTCGGAGTGATGTCTTTTTGAATCTGGTCAGTGACAGGAAGAAGTGTTGGAGTAGCAAGACCTAAGTGGTATTCAACGTCTTTGGAGGTGTGTGCGGTACGCTCGCCGAGATAGCTGAGCCAAAGAGCTTCCACAGTGCCATCTTCAGCTACAAGGACACCACTCGCACATTGGCCGCTAAGACTAGTATCGACTGTGATGGCGTCAAGGTTGATGGCACGATAGCGAGGTGCCGTAAGATTAGATGGTATTGCGACAGTGGTGATGTCGGTTACCGTCGTGGGAGTCATCGCCACCCGCAGATTCTGGTTCCAGCCAAAGAATATTGTCGAAGCACCCTGCTTGATAGGTTCAGTAGCAAGTTTCGCGCTCTTGACTGGCGCATCTACCAGTGACGGATCGTATTGTATTATAGCGTAGTTAGCCAAGGGATGCAGAAAACGGATCTTGGCGTCCACAATGATAGAGTCCGCCACTGTAAGTGACAGATCGCACAAGTCGTAGGGAACAATGGCCCTTGAGACCAGGACTAGGCCTTTCTCAGCGTTGATCACCAATCCGAAGCCGATCTTGCGTGTTCTTGGAAATCCGTCAAGCTTCAGTGGCATTGTGCAGGAGACTCGGACAAAGCTTCTGATGATATCTGCAGCTGCTGGATGCCCAACGGAATCAAGGGTAACAAAGTCCGCCTTTCGTCGCTGCGCAGGCGCAGCTGGTAGTGGTTCTCCCAGATCGCTAAAGTCCCATATTCCGGTCTTGTCATTGCGAATGGCCATCCTCATCTTGCTCGCCCAGTGCCGATCTATGAAGATGATACTAGTATTCAGGGTATGCAGATCGCTCAGATGCTTGTATGTGACGACCACACGTGCTCTATCGGGAATGCCTTTCATGACCTCGATGAATGCGTTCAGATCCGGTGTTTTCTTCTGGTCTATCGATTCGATGATCCAACCTGATTCCGTGCTGTCAAACCTAAAAGACCCAGCAGCTTCGCAAATGTAAACTCCCTTTACTGGGATGGCGTACAGGCGGGCTTGCTGGTAGGACAAATCGTGAAAGGAAGCTCCGGCAACGGTAACAAATCTGTCTGGTGTGATAGCATGCAAGTCTCCCACTTCCAGCTCAACTTCAATATCTCGGCCACCTCTTTGGACTAAAACTCTGACCTTCTTACCAACGCTTGAATCCAATATGTCATCCAGTCTAACAAATTGCGTTAGGATTTCTCCATTGACTTTGATTAGTACATCACCCTCCTCAAGCTGTTTGTGGGCTGGGCCTTGGGGGAGAACGATCTCCGCGACCAGCAAGCCAGTCTCTTTGGGGAATCCTTTTCGTATCGCAGCTTCATGCTCCGCTGTGAGACCTAACCTCCGACACTCATCAAAAGGCTTAATTATCCACTGAGTTTGTATCGTCCCTCGCGCTATAGGTAGCCCTCTCCGTATGCACTCCAACGCTCTTGAAGGTCGATCCAGAGGTAGGAAGTAGTCTGTCGAGGCGCCATCAGACCTTCCACCAGCTTGTAAGGCAACAGCATATCCATCCACATTGACGACAGGGCTTCCAGAGCTTCCTCCGCTAGCCGAGGCGGCAGCTTGGATGTAGTTTGTATTGAAGTCGCTATATCCCTCGCCGTACTCCGGTGCATTTCTGTCCAGCCTGCTGATGACGCCGGACAAGATACTGAGCTTTTCACCTGCATCGTTACCGACCACTCTTATTTCCGATCCAACTTTTGCAAGATCCGGACGTAGCACCAGCTCCGAAAGAGGCATATATTTGATTTTGTTGGGGTCAAAGCGGAGGATGCCAAAATCGTGGACGGGGTCACGGTAGACAGGGTAGACGTCACACTACATGATTAGCGCACCTTCGATGACTAGCTACTGGGTTTCTAACTTACCTCTTCATGATTATCGAAGATACAATAGCCCCAAAAGGGCCCAGATCCAACCACATGACGATTCGTTAAGATGTACCCTTTCGCAGCATCTACGACAAAGCCAGTAGCTTCACTAGCTAGCGCCGAGCTCGTGTCGAACGAGCAAGTCTGGCAGAAATGTATAGAGACGACATTCTTGACAACCGCTTCGATCGTGGCTTGCCATTCTGCCGTATCCGCTGTCGCTGTCGCTGCCGTTGTCACAGGCTCCACCATGCCATCCGTAATACCATCGCTACCATACATGTACTCACTATCATTTGGCGAATCGTTCATGTTTAGTATTTCTGAAGATTCAGGTTTAAAGAGCTTTGTAGGTCGATCGTGTATGGTGTTTGGGCCTCCTTTGCGTTTTGGTCGGACGTGGCCGTTGAGTTCCATGCTTGCAGAAAGTGAGAGAGACCTTAACACTTCTCGTGGGAACCCCGGCAGATTCGCGTGGCGGCTTTTGTTATGGGCCAGAGACGATGGTGAACGGAAGGCGCGACAAAGGGATAGCCTGGGTTGTGTGACCCGTATAGCTAAGCAAGGCAGCAACGGGAATGCTCTAGTATTAATGCTGATTCCGCCCCCAATACGGACAAAATCATGCATTCAGCTTGCCTCTCGACCCTCTTGGAGATGGGCAGCAGTGCCCGTACTTCACTTCTCCATGCCTGCTGCTGAAAAGCAGTTACTCCTTGAGTCCTTTGGAGGATTTGACTATCCGCGCGTATCGAGTCTGCATGAGCGGCACGGGCCATATGCTAAACCTTTTGTGAGCTAGTGTATCTCGGTTGTTTACTCGCCGAGTCGCTGACCGACGTCTTACTAGGATCGGGGCATTTGGGAGAAAGCCTTGCTTTTCAATGTCTTCAAACTCATTCCTTCTAGTTAAAATTCCTGTACCTATTGCAAACGAATGATCCTTGTCAACTAAAGTCTTTGTATTCCAAGTCTCCATCTTCCGTGTCGATACGAGCCATTGCTTTGCATCTCCACCTTTGGCGCAAAGTCCTTATCATATCGCCAGACTGTGAGCGGTCAGCATTTTCTTTTCTGTATTCGGCGACCACTGTTCACCCTCGGCCACAGCGTGGTCAACTAGGTTTCGTTTGTATAATTTTCTAGACTTACCCATCAGGCTTTTCGGGTCAGGAAAGGGATACCCATATCACAAAGAAAGAACAGCAAGATGAACGAATCAAATGAGCACCTTCCCCGCCTGCTTTGCCTTCACGGTGGCGGCACCTCAGCCATGATATTCAAAATCCAAACCCGCCGTCTCCAATGGGCCCTCCGCTCTACCTTCAAATTCGTCTTTGTGGACGGTCCTTTCCATAGCGGTCCTGGCCCCGGCGTCCTGCCCGCCTTTAAAGACTGCGATCCCTACTTCCGCTGGCTGAACCCTGATAGCGCGACCCCAGAGCAGGACCAGAGGCGCGTGCGGCAGGTGTTGAAGAAGGTGATACAGGATGACGGTGGTGAATTCGTAGGGGTATTGGGCTTTTCGCAAGGCGGGAGGTTGACCGCAGGGTTGCTAGCCGATCAGGTGGAAGGGAACGCTCCGGAAGGAATGCCACATTGGAAATTTGGAGTTATGCTGTGTGGATCATTTCCGCCGTTGAGTCTATCTTTAGCCCGATCGCCTTCGACAAAGCCTAGTCAAGGGATCGACGAGCACGGCGAGACCAGGGAGCCGGATGAGGATGAGATCATCCATGTCCCCAGTGTGCTTGTGAGAGGAACACTGGATCCGCACTGCGAGAAAGGCAGACGGCTAGCGAAATACTTTGATAAGGAGACCGCAATTGTCCTGGTGTTCAAAATGGGGCACCACTTGCCTGGTGCGGCCGGAGATACTACAAGCAATAAAGGGGATACACAGAAGATTGTGGATGCTATATTGAAGGTCTACGCGGATCATTTGCCCTATGAGACACTAAAGGCGCCAAAGACGACAGCGATAGAGAATGGGAACGGACAACTAAGTGCCTGAGAACTCTTTTATCCTTGGGCAGTAGATTGGTTGGCGTATATTACGAAGCAAGGGCTTTTGTCACTTAAGAAGTTTCGTTGTCAATATCCAGAACATGAATATAGAAGATAGAACGTCTTTCCAATGGCTCACCCTCGATTATTCGAGCAAATCTTTGTTCATTTCAGCAATTCTGTAACACAACGTGTATTCACATGATATCGGGCGAGGCCAGCTTTCTCGTCATATTGTAAAGCCTGCGAATAAGCATGTTGTTAGAAATGTTGGTGACTGAAAGCTTGTCTTTGTTGTGCTTAAATGTAAGCCTTGACAATTTCATGGATGTTGGGGATATAAGCCCACTCTTTATCGGATGCTGATGGAGTTACACTGGGGGAAAATGCTTCTATGTGCTCACAACATCGGCAAGCTGATGCATTGTCTTTTTCGTGGAAGGCGCAGTATACATATAACATAACTCGTTTGGATACATTTTTGGTTAAACTATGACAATTTCGAATCAAAAGCCCGCTTATGCCGCTCGGTTGAGAACTCCCACATAAGGTAGAAATCGAGACATGAACACTCCCATAGGCCAGTCACGCATATACGTACAACCATCTTCCTACTTGAGCAATTTAATACGTACCCCTACCCGTTCATTCATTTACTAGAAATTTTGCCCGCATTACTGAAATCCTAGCTTCTGCTTCTTGATCCTCGGTAGCAGCCCAACCAGCGTAATAACAGCGGCCACGATGACAGCCCACAGTTTGATGTGCAGGACCCCAGTATTGAAACCAGTCTGTGTGGCTGCGGCGACCGTTGCGAAGCTGAGTGTGAGCAGCAAGTATCCACTCATGCGGTGGTATTTGTAGATGGCCTTGGCATTGTCCACACTTCCATAGATGCCCGGGGTGTAGTACTGCGTTATTCCCACAACAGCCTGAATCGCAAAAAGAATGTACGTAATCAGTCCAAGGATGCCGTGCGGGGAGGTGAAGTGGGCGCCAGCATGGGCAAATTTGTTGTACTCAATTATTATGAATGCGGCGAGGAGGGACAGAACGGCGGTGCCATTTATGGCGGCGTGTATGTTGGTGCCGAGGTGTTTCTGCTTAGGGGCATGTGTCGGTTGGAGGACCAGGATGGCTTGCGTGCTCAAAAGCAGGCCGGCGGAGTTAAGCAGCTGTAAGGTGGCCTTTAGTGAGAGTCTATGGGATCAACGTTTGAGGGGAAGACGAACAGGATGAGCGGAGAAGAGGGAGAGGGGTGCAATAAAGACGGAGGCCCAGACTGTAGCTGTGAGCTGGAAGCCTGTCAGTGGACTCGGGGTTCTTGACGGAGAGCCGTGGCCAACGCACGATCCAGATGCCTGCCTGCGCGATTATAGCGGTGCCTGGAGCAGTGAGGGTCAGCAACTTTTGTATGATGCGTATGAGAAAGAATAGCAGGTGTACCGAGGACGAAATTGAATTGGATGCCTTTCCCCTCTTGCTGTGATGCATCGCCAGCTCGGCCTAGGAGGGGTTCGTCTTCTCCCCGACCTTGGGTTGCGGGGTTCTCTTCTGGGATGCCCGTCGCTGAGGCCATAGTAGGTGATGGAGCGTAGAAGATTGCAGTAGATTTGGAGGGACAAGAGGGTCGCTTCGATTATAAATGCCTAAGATAACCAAGCTTTTGCAGGCGGGGGTTCTGTGGCAGGTATTAAGTACGAGATAGTGCATATCGTGAACTAGAGTGGACTAATGTAAGATTTTCGTGCTTACTCGCTTTTGGTTGCCTGGACAATGCGCTTATATCTTCGGAAGTGAACCTAAGTTGTGTGTCTATTAGGCCTCATAGTTCGATCTACATATCCGCTCCCCCAGGAGTTGCAGGGCTTCGGATACAGGCTACTTTAGGGCTACCATAGCGTTGTCCACCTAAGGCCTCGAGATATTTACAATGCTTATATCCAGTTTCTTGAAATCGTGCTTCACTGCTTTCACAAAAAGGCAATTAACACCAAGTATTCAGTATTCGAACATGTTTGGTTTGAACCAACAATAAAGCTTCGGAAAGAGCGTTAGACTGTCCAAAGAAATCACTTGCTGATGTCGATCCTCTCGCATTTTTGCAGCTGGGTACCTAAGGTACCTTTCTTACTGCCACTCGTTCTGGCACCAAAGGTTGCAATCAATACGAGTCACGATAAATGTAAGCTTCCGACAAATAAGCCGTCAGGAAAAGCGAGCATTTTGCTGTGGTTTCTAAATCATGGCTATTTCTATCTCGGAAAAGCACAACGTGGTGTGCTTTACTCTTCCAGGTGCATCTCAATATTCCCAGTCACTCAACAGCAGAGATGGCATGTCGTCAGTTGACAAGCTTCCAGAAGGCACTCTTGGGCAAAGGCATATATTAACCGTCCGGGTAAACTAGAGGCGATTGCTGACCTTCGTTGGCTTCAGGTCTTCAAACACTGGAGGCGCGATGAGCTGATGGGCCGTTGTGGCATCCATATCTGTCATTGCACTGCTATCTGGGACAAAGCGTATACTCGATGAGTCATTTCCCGGTCTCGTTTGGTGTAATCCACAAACTGACTGCTTTATGCCGGTGGAGACAGGGTCTCTATCTGGCGTATGAGAAAGCTTTTCTCGTCCGTGAACTGCTCGTCTTCTGTTCGGTCTGCCAGAAAGCCAGGCAGAAATCGGAGCAGGCGGTCTCGATTTTGAAGTAGGATTCTCTTGACGGCGTCTGACTTATGCGGGTTGGCAACGAAAACCTCGATGTATTTAGCACGACAAGAATGGCAAAGTGGTCCACGTATGCATACCTTGAACACATGGAACCCCTCGTATTGCACCATTTTCCTCTCATCCCGCAACAAATTCATACATAGCTTCAGGTGATCTCCTCTATCAACGTATGCAGTCATGACATTGTAGTTCGCCCTATCGAGAAGGATCTCTCCTAGCAACTTGATCGATTGCCTCTTCGTGACATACGAGCTTGATTCGATCAGAATATTGTTGTATCGCTTGAAGAAGAGGTCAAAATTGGTCATGAGATACTGGGACACTAGGGGCTTGTGTTTAGTTAGGATGTCCTTGGATAAAAGTGGTCAGCAATGCGATACGCCCAAGGGATGCCAACATACTCACTCTAAAAATGGTAAATGCATCTGAGCTAACTTCAAATACACATCGATCAATCCAGTCAAAGAATTGCCAGAAAACCCCGTCGCCTGACTGAGGTTCGTCCACATATGCTGTCTCTTCGATCTTTGCATCTAGCTGATTCTCCAGAGATTGGTCGTAGAGAATAATACTGACGATTGACTCATGTTTCAGTACTTCTTTTAGCACTGCTCCACATGGCAATGCGCTCTCTTTATGATTATAGCCCCGGCACAGCTCGATAATCACCTCAGGTCGGTTGTTGATCACGTAGGACAATGCAGGGGAATCCTCTGCCGTGCTACCGGGGGGTCTGAAACGTAGGACATATGAAAATATAGCCTGGGAGTCCTTACGAGACTCGAAGGGGAGAAGATGTACGCTAGAGGCGAGGACAAACAGAAAGTCTTCTTGGATCATGGAGGTGATGAGTTGCAGGGCGGCTTCAGGATTGCTATCGGTTTCTGTAGCATTATATGAGTACCGTATTCTGAGCTAGCTCGGCGGAAATTTCACGGACCATGAGTCCCTGTTAGTACGAGCTTCATCTGGGCTAGCAGCTTGGCTACTTCTTCTTCTGTCTGAGAATCTGTGTCAGCAGTCGGACTTTTAATGAGGTCACAGGCGCTCACCTTCTGCAACTTTGGAGGCTGCCGTAATCTGGTGAGAAGGTCCTTGGTTGGCTTGACAAGGTCTGACTTTGGCTTATTGCGCCAGAAGAAAGCAATTGGCGAAGACTCGAGCATTTCGGCGGCGGTCTATACAATCAACAAGCTGAGGGTGATTCTTTGCTTAAACGCACAGGATCTGAATGTGATTTCAGATGCGTATCCAATGCTTGAATCCCATCTGTTTTCTTCAAGTATATCAGAAATCATAGAATGGCTTGTGCAGAAGAGAAAGGAGAATGAGCAACACCGTGGTACATAAAGGACGGTATGCATCACACAAACAAATGCGGGAAACTCCGGCCGGACATAGCTGGTTATATCCGACGCTAAAGGGAAATAAATATAAACGGCTTCACTTTTGTGTGCTGTATTTCACACCACGGGAGAAGTTACACGAATGGTTGTCATTGAAAGGAAACAGTGGGACACAGACCATTCTCGGGCGTAGCTCCAGCTCAAGATGGTGGGCACCATCGAAGCCGATCAAGAAGCGGCGCCCTCAGACAGCTCAGAGGAAGCAGATATCCTGGACTTGAAGGATGATGAAGGCTGGGAAGACCAGGAGCCAGATGTTGAGAAGATTGAGGTGTTCTGTTTAGGGTGCTCACGAACATTCGCCGACGTTCAGTCTATGCTGCCCCATTGTCGAGATACTCACAACATTGATATCGTGAAAGTCCAGAAGACACTAAGTGCGTGAGAATAACGCAATTGATGGCATCTAAACGAATCTCTACTAATGTCTATTAATATTCAGAGCTCGACTTTCTTGAAATGGTCAAGATGATCAATTTTATTCGCGCCGAGGGCAAAGCTGTGGGTCGGTGGCCACCAGATCTGTCATCAAAAGATGCCTTCCAGTCCGAGCATTGGTTAATGCCACAATTGGAGGATGATGCTCTTCTGTATAGCTTGCACGATATCATAGGAGATAATCTTGATGACGAGATGAGTGGTATGACCTTTAGAGTTGATCAAATCGAAGTTGCCCAACCACAGCGACGTGATTATCATCTATCAAGAGATCCTAGACCCGATAATCCGATATACAGGATCGCGGAGATGGAACGGAGAGTGGAAAGCGCTCAGAGAGACCTCCAACAACATAGACAACTACTCGCGAGCGACATGCAATTGCATGGTCGGCTGGGCCATGGTTTGACTGGGGAAGAACCTACATTAGAAGTTCGCAACAACCCTCAGCAAACAGATGCCTTCGAAACAGAGATGATTCCTAATGGCGATGCCTCAAAATTGAATGGAAATACTGATTCCAGTTACTTCGCATCATATTCCGGCCATGGTAAATCCTCTTTTGATCCTGCGCAATGGCCAACGCTGACATAGACAGACATCCATGAAACCATGTTAAAAGACACAGTCCGAACAGACGCTTACAGAGATTTCATATACGAAAACAAAGATCTCTTCAAGAACAAGACTGTTCTCGATGTTGGATGTGGGACAGGTATATTGTCCTTGTTTTGCGCTCGGGCTGGCGCAAAAAAGGTCATAGGGGTTGACAATTCTAATATTATTAACTTCGCCCGGGAGAACGTTTATAAGAATGGAATGAGTGAGATAATCACGTATGTTGAGTGACATCTTTTATACTACTGTGCTGACTTATTGCAGATGTGTGCGAGGCAAGATTGAAGAAGTTGTATTACCCGTAAAAACTGTCGACATCATTGTCTCTGAGTGGATGGGCTACTGCTTACTCTACGAAGCAATGCTGGACTCTGTGCTTTGGGCCCGGGACCACTATCTTGCTCATTGGGGCCTTATGGTTCCGTCACACTGCACACTCCGCATAGCACCTATGGCCGACTCGGAATACATAGACGATCACATTCATCATTGGAAAGACGTTTACGGCTTTGACATGATGAGCATGTGCAGGAACATTTACAAAGATGTTGTAGTCAGAGAAGTGCCAGTCTCTGGAGTCCCAGCAGAATCATCTCCATTCTTGCAGCTATGCTTGAGGACTGCCAAAAAAGAAGAGCTCAGTTTCGCAAGTAAGGCGTTCTCGTGTACCTTGAAAGTGGACGTGGAAGCCTTGGATGGCTTTGTCATATGGTTTGATATCTTCTTCATGCAATCCCCTTACTTTCGAGGTCTCGCAGAGGGCAAAGCGGAAGAATACGTTCGCCAGGGCGGGCAGTCAATCGCATTCACGACAGGCCCGTACGGAAAGCGAACACACTGGCAGCAAGGCTGTCTACTGATCGATCATAAAGGGAAGCCGCAGGAGACGTTGAAGAAGGGACAGATCGTTAGCGGTAGCGTTGGCTACGAGAAGAGGGACGATGACAACCGGGCATTGGACATCAAGGTGCAATGGCAGGTGGACGATGGTCACGGAAAAGTCAAGGGAAAGCAGACATGGTCGATGCGTTGATTTTTGGCATGATACCCATTCTGTATGCATTTCTTGCGGGCTTGTAGGCCTTCAGATAATCCACCAAAAGCATTACAAGCGTCCACATGTACATTTTTGCCCCTGCCAACTGAGCTGATCAGTTAGAGTCTCCATGAGCCTTCGCCTAAGACTTGCCAAGAAGACAGACATCTGCCCAGACCTCACGCCCCGATCGGGCACCAGGTGAGCGCTATCGTCGCGTGCCCGAGTTGGGTAACTGCGTCCCTTGCGTAAGTGAACTGCTACCGTAGATCCGCCTCACCTTTACAAGGTACACAGTCTGGTTTCGAGACCGACAGCCCAACTTCGAGTGGCCACGTGGATTAGACGATAGTTTTGATGGACCAAGACTAGCCGAAGAGCTCTTCGAGGGCCATGTTCATGCTACTTATGACGAGCCTCTACTATGGCGGGTTGCATATGATGGCATAGCAGTCAGGCGTTCTCAGACAGACTGGCTGGCCAAGGCCTTTTGGAAAATCTCGTCTTTGCTACTCATGGCACTTGGACCTTTTGCTCTGTCTCTCTGGGCAGGCTTGAAGGCGTGGCGTGGTATAGACGTGCATTTGCGCCTCAATAAGACCATGAGCATTGCGTTCAGTGCGTTCGGGGTCGTTGCTTTTCTGACATACATAATGTCGAGGGTATACCTCCTGGTGGAGATCATTTTCGTCATACCCTACATGGATCCTAGTAGCCACGTTTGGGCTGATGTTTTGTCATTGAGGTTTTCATGGGCGAGTCTTGCGGGAGAGTGTATACCAGGCATTCTGTTAACCTGTACAGATGTTATATCGTCATCTCCATCTGCTCGCCATACACTTGCTGATCTCACTCGCATATTGGCGCATCAAATCGCCCACTCCTAAGAAGCTCACAACCTGAGCCCAGTGACTGTGAAGCAGATCTAAGCCCGTGCCACTAACCACGCATCTTGAAAGAAGCTTGGACTGGACCAAAAGAGATCTACTTTAGCCACCTCATGTCTTTGCTTCCTTTAAGAGCTCTGTGACGGTAACTATGCGATATCCTTTACGCCGAATCTCGGGGAGCACCTTTCGTAGCATCGGGATCGTCCAGTTCCTCCTATCATGACAGATGATGATGCCACCAGGCCGCAACATGCTCAAAATATGGCTCGCATTGATACGCCAGAAGTGAATCAGCGGATCGTGTGGGTAAATGCTGCCAAGGACCAGCCGGTAGCCTAATCTGCTCAGCATGTTGAGCATCCTTCCGCTAAACAGGCCTGAACCTGGTCGAAAGTACTTGGGAGGAGACATAATATCAACAGCGGCGTATGCTTTGTGGAGCATCTCTTCGACGGACTGGATTTGCTCGACAAGTGTAGTGTCGCTCAAGGATCGCGAAGGCTCGTCGTGCATTGCTAATTCGTATGATTTTCGAATCAGTAATTATTCTTTTGGGAATTGAAATAGGATTCGCGAGACATGGTTGAGGGGGGCCAATGAGCTCGTCAAACATTCTCACGACTCCATACAGATATGCCAAACGGGGAAGCGAGGACGCCTCTGAGGAAAAGACGTACCATGATTCCCTAGCTCGTTTCCATGCCTTATAAGATCTTGCAGCGTCTCCTCATGTCCCGCAACTTGCGATCCGATTATGAAGAAGGTTGCGGTTGCACCGTTGGATATCAGAATCTGCATTATCTCATTCGTGTACTCGGAAGGTCCATCGTCAATTGTGAGCGCGATGACTTTTGCGGACGTGGAGACGCGCCAGAGGACATCGGGCCATTGATGCTGGAGGTAGCGGATCAGCAACCCAGGCGGTTTGTATATGAACCAGAAAGGCGCGATCAAGATACTGCACACGGCACTCAACAGAATGAGCATTGTCGCCATCCTTATTAGGCGTCAGCGAGCTCTGCTTCGAGCTCTTTCATCTCCTATGTAATGTGGAAAAAAGGCTCTGTAAGAGCGAAGAGACACACAACGTAGTAGGATAATGAGCGACTCATCTTCTAATAATTTATTGAGGAGAGCAGATGTACTCGAGTGTACGGAGTCCCCCCAGACATACAGAGGTTGGCACGCAAAGTCCTGGACAGCGCTAATGTATACCCTAACCCTACTTGCGGAAGATGGCCCTAGAGTATACGACCCTAGAAACATATCTATAGGGCCTAATAGGGGCATTGATCCCCATATAGGCGTCCATCCGAAATAATTCATAAGCGCAGTGTCCAGGCAACCACCGTAATCTCCCGGGGGGGGTTTATCCGAGGTCTTGGCGCATGATACTAGCGTTGTCCAGGACCAACCTCCGTAAGTAAGTGAAATAAATAAAGGATAAGCGTGGTTTAGACTTAGGGCTTAAGTCCTAGCTAAGAAACAGCTAGGCTAATCCTTTTTGAGGTTTATAATCTCGCAACCAAGGTACCTTATAGTACCCGGTCCTATAGCGAATCCTGACCTACAAGCCTCCTACAGAAGAACCTTGTGATTACCTAGCTAATTTCCAAATTATTCATCTTTGAAGAGATGCTCTCACAAATTGTGGTGAGCACCCGAGCAGCCCTCTTTACTTTGTGTGTTCGAAAACAGGAATTATTGTGTACCGCGCGCCCACGGGGACCATGAAATATCTCTTGTTAAAGTACACCTCAATATGGGTTGTGGTTTTGTTCGCTCTTTACGTTGGTCTCCTGGGACTTCTCATGACCCCTTCCTTCCAAAGACATATTGTCTATCTTCATAAGATCCAGATGACATGGTTCAAGGATCTTGACGTTCCTGAAGAGTTTGGCTTCCTACGCAGCCAGACCACACCATTTTTTATTCAATCCTCCACTGGCGGAACTCTATACGCTTGGCATATTCTGCCCATCGAGTTGTATCGCCGGCACGAGCCCGCTCTTATTGCGGAACCCGCTGGCTTCGTCTTGGATATCACATCCCGTTTTGCTTTCAAGCTACTGCGTGATGACCCTGATGCTCGACTGGTCATTCACATGCATGGAGCGGGAGGTACTGTCGGGTCAGGCTACCGGGTCCCCAATTATCGCGCGCTGTCTGCAGGGCATCCCCTAAAGGTTCATGTCCTAACATTCGACTATCGAGGTTTTGGGCGGAGTCCCGGAACGCCGTCCGAGAATGGACTTTGTCTTGATGCCATTGCGGTGGTTGACTGGGCGCTCAAAGTCGCCGGCATTTCACCATCCCGAATCCTCATCTTTAGCCAATCTCTAGGTACTGCTGTAACACTGGCTTTATCAGAGCACTTTGCCCTGCAATCTCCGCCCACAGTATTTGCAGGCACAATGCTAGTCGCACCCTTTGTCGATGTGGCGATGCTCGTAGCGACGTACCGTGTTGCTGGTTTCATCCCTATCTTATCACCGCTGGTCAGGTTTCCTCTACTGTTTAATTATCTCAGCACTTTCATAAAAGATAAATGGTTGAGCAAGAACCGTATCGCACAATACATACGTGCCAACGAAGCTAATAGGGAGAAGTATCAGCTGACTCTAATCCATGCCGAGGATGACTATGACATCCCGTCGCATCACACCGAGGTTGTGTTCTGGCACGCCGTCAATGCTACGGTACCCCAAGGGATCACCTACAACAACCTCGAGGAGGCGAAGTATAATTCAAAGAAGGATCTGGGCGCCGCAGGGTCTGTGGTGGAGTGGCGAACGAAGAATGGCGTTATAAGGGAGGAGATATTGAAGACCGGTCTACACGATGCTGTCATGGGCTACCCTGTAATCACTATGGCCGTCATGCGCATGTTTGAAGCGGCGGATCCGCTGTTCGACCGATGCGCAAATGAGAAGATGGGAAGGTCGCCATAGCCACTGCTCCAGAGGCGTTGGGAATACCGTGTGCCAGGATATGAGATGAAGTGCACCAAATGAAACTCCTAAAAGATAGTTATTGACCAGAGGATCTTGTAGTTGAACAGCTTTGTAGTTGAACAGCTCGGGTTCCAAGTACGTGAATACGATCTTTTTGGCAGCGGCGCGTTCCTCTCTCAAATCCTCAATGCATTCATTTCCACGCGCAACAGCTTGCTTGGTTTCCTGCTATCCTTCTGCTTGATCATTTGTTCGGCTACTTGTAAGGCTCTTTGTTGGGCTTCCTGTGACGCTTTATCCTTGGCTGCTCTTTTCTCCCGAATACTTGAATTGTGAGACGCCAGATGGTCCAGAGCGAGCATTGCTTTTATGCCCTCAATCCAAATGCGCTGCTGACAGCCGTGGCCTCGAAGGTCGCCTTCTGCCCCAAAAGCAGGTCAATGACGGATGGAGTCATCACATCTATCGGCTTGACCCATCGGAAGAGGTACGTAATAGCAACCGGTGGGATACAGCTGAGGGTCATTGTGTCAAGTTTGGAGAGGGGAAGGGCCTTACTACTTCGCATTATGCTCTGCGCCACAACCCAGGCCACTCGACCGGGCGTCAGCAGCTTCGCGATATCGTCTGCACTACTCTTGTCTCGTATGTCCTCTTCAGCTAAACCCCAGAGCTCGTAGTCGTCCCAGTGAATGAGACCTTACTCTAGTAGCTAGGTGTACAGATTTGACCACATCGCTTTCTCTCATCAAGCAGAGTGAGGTATCTGAGAGCGAGCATACCAATACAAAAGGCGTGAACGAGCTTTAGGTATTCCCTCGTCAAACCTGCGCAGTTCTTCACCATCTTTGGCGCTTGATTCCATAAGTCCTTCAATGACTGTAAATAGATCTATATGCGCCAAAATAAACCCCAACACTAAGTCCAGTTTGAGCCTTGGTGGCCCCCAGACTGACGATCTAAGGGATAGGATAATCTTCTGCCTACCATCCATCAGTCGGGTACATAGCCACTGCTAGATTGGTTGCGTCGACATGGGTGCATACGTTCAAAGGTGACATTAGAGACGCAATGTCCACCGACGAAACCGTGTGCACGAACGACCATCCCGCTCTGGACCGCGGATCCCTCACGAAAGCACCTTGCGCGTTTCGAATGAAGCAACTTTGCCGCCTTTGCTGGCTGCGGCGTGCTGCTATTTTCTCGGATATTTCCCGAGGTGCACCAGCAGCGTTATTATTGAGCCTTGAAGGTCTCAGAATATGATATTTTGATTGCTGGTTATTGTTTGTATGTTTCTTTGAAGCTAAAGTCGTGTCAGTTACTAAGGAATCGCCAATTTCGCTAGGTACTTCAGGCAGGCAGTGCTGGCTGCATGAGCCACTTGCTCGATAGCCATGTGGAGAGCACGACTGAAGTCCGGACCGTACGGCGATGACGGGTCAGCGCTGCTGGCTTTAGTGCTAGCATGGCTGAATCTTTTCGGATACTGAACGGACGTTGTCGGGGGCAAATCTTTTTCTCATTTAAGATGATACGTAATATATCCCCTACGGCTCCATAACTAGAAGTGGTTTGTACCTTTATCGCACGCTGCCGCATGAGCTGGGGCGAAGAAGACTCTCATGAAGCTATTAGCGCTTGGATACTTCAAGATGAAAAACAAAACTCATTGCCTTGCAGTCGTGACAGTATTTCCCACCTCGTTGGACCTGACAACTCCGAAAGACACGGTCGAATCGAGCAGCGTCTTCGACTCAATCACACAATACTAGATCAATGATCTAGCACGCCATTCTTCGTCTGCCCGCATTTCAAGCCTCCATCAGACGCCACTGTAAAACTAGCAGTCTCAGAAACTGACAGCTGAGGCTACAGCGCATAAATACATCAACCAGCCCCAGAAGTCCACTGTGATGAGCCGTGTTGCGTTCATCCTCAGCCACTCCTCCGCGGCAACTACATTATTGTCGCCGGGTTTCTCGTCATCGCATATTCGAGCGATAATGCGCATCGCATACGGACCGTAGAGGAAATGCCCTGCCGAAAAGCACATTCCTGCGTAGTAGAATGATCTCGCCGTAGCATTCAATGGCCTGCCGTCGATGACCCTCGATATCCCTCCTGCGATCAAGCTTCCAATGCTAGATTGCGATCCCGTTTGCCGGCCGACAATGGTGTTCAGGTACGCTGTTGCAATTGCTATTGGATAGGCGATGGTGATGACAAGGATAGTTCGGTTGAAGAAGCCGGGGAACCAGCGCGGGAGAACAAGGCCGCTATGCTTCTTCGCGAGCTCAGGCCGTGTAAATGGTTTAAGAGCGGTCGTTTGATCGATGCCGCACATCAAAGAGGCGCTGGAGATAACTAGAGGAGCAAGTCGAAGGAGTTTGAGTCCGAGGTTGGCGTCGATGCCTGACATTGCTCGTGGAGAGATTCTTTGTGCTTTGCGCACAACTGTTCTTGCTTTGCCGGTTCCACTTCCGTAGATGTACTCTTGGCGGTAGTTTATATAGTGTCCAAATTGCACGACTGGATCAAATCGAACAGCTGGAAAGTAAAGGGACTTTGGGATGCCGCCAGCAACACTATTGTATGAACGGGTAGGTTGATAGAGCGTCCCACAGCGTCCAAGTAAGCGACTACCAGGCTGACAAGCCAAACCCAATCGCAAGCTGACTTGTAGGTACATGTAAGATCAGCGAATCTTCGCCGAAGACACGGGGAAATGCATAACCCCGCATCAGCCGAAATCCCAAGGTGGGGCTTTGCACTAAATCCTTTGCGACACGAGAAACGTGATAGCGGTTTTGAGACATAGTGGTTTCTAGCAGGTGATCTAATCCTGAATATGAATAGGATATCGCTCGCACAGGCTTCTTTGTATTGACATCTCCGAGTGCTGCAGTGACAGGATGCATCAATTCTTCAAGTCCGTCTTCTTCAAATTTAGAGTCGTTCGTCTCCTAGGCGCGACAATTTTCGTCGGCTGTGAAGTAGGAGAGGCTCTCGAAAGCGCTGATTTTATTCACTATGTATACAGGGACGAATGATCATTATCGTGCATATTGTGCATAAGTGAAGCTCTCCAGCCTGAAAATCCGGACATTTTCGAGGCATCAGATATGGGACTGGGACCTAAAACATGGAAGAACTCCCAGACATTATACATAGATGTGGGTAGTCCTTCTCAATGTTCATGCCAATCCTTCAGGATACTTCATGACGAGTCGCGCCATTTCGTTCTTTGCCATTTCTCTGAATTTGAACCCATGCTCTGTCTTGGGGAATAGTGCGGACATCAGGAGATCGTAGCGGAGGGCATATAGCGCATTTCGGTCGTCCCAGTCACCTTGTGGCTCCGAAATGCCCATGAGTTTTTGATACTCTTTCAGAAAAGGACGACCCATTCTGTACCTAGGCGCCCTCCAACTCCCTAAATCAGCCTCATTGTGGCCCCAGAATGCGCAAGAGTCGAAGATGTATATTTCGTCGGTCTCAGCGTCAGGCATGGAGTTGCCAGGCCATAAGTCAGAATGGATCAGGCAAGGTTTGATGGAGCGGCCACCTGTCTCCAAAGGTCGCAGTAGTCTTGGTATGACCTTTTCGAATATATCTTTCTTCAGTACGTTGAGCTCTTCATCTTCTCCATGGGCCATTTCTTCGATGCGAAACATCTGTCTCATCGCCTGCGCAAACCAAACCTCCCAAGAGTCTTGCCACGTATTGTCGTTGGGTATGTTTGCTAGATAGGTGGGTATGTCGAATCCATATCGCTCCTTCTTTCCCATTGTCTCTTTGTGAACCTTCACAATGATAGACACGAATTTTCGATATTCAGGAACCTCATCGGCCAGGTCGTGGAAATCGCAGAGATAGAATGCTGTTGACGGGTCCGCCTTATAAGTTCCCCAAGCATAGGGTTTCGGAACATGGTCGGGGATGTATTTGTAGAAAAGACTCTCTGAATGAAAGGTGCCCTCCATCATCTTGCGACCTAACTCGCCTGATTGCGACTGATCTCCAGATGTCAGCATATCGGTCAATGGGGGCTATAGTATCATGTGCCCGACCTTCATGAAGTAGAGTTTGGTAGAACCATCGCCATGACGAACTTCTATTCGCACTGTCTGGACCCACGCGCTGGTTCCAGACGGGGTGACTGAAATTATCTTCGAGTCTGGCGGGAGCTCTGCCATCTAGTTAGCATTTTGAAGCTCGGAAGAATGTGCTGCGCATGCAGAAATGCAGTATGTTGATTGTCGGTCAGATTGGACGGAAAGACCATGCGTGCTTGCTACTATCGGTCTCGTTCTTATATTACCAGCGCCATGGACTGGCACTAGCCAAGGATCATTTGTTGCTCATCGAGTTTTCTTTCCAGCAGGAGACTGAACGTTACAAAACTTGGTTGCTGGTGCTACAACTTTGAATACCACCTTGTTTGACAACTCATGGTGGGTACAATATTGGAAAGCCGGTAGTATTGGCGAAAGGGAATGGTGCAGACAGAAGATATCTGTGTGGATTTAGACATTTGATACGCACCAGCAAGCACGTTATCATCCACGAATGCATGATCTGAATCCGAACCTAAGATAAGACGAGACACGAGCTCTGTTGTAGTGTTAGACATGGAGCGATGGTCGGACGGCAGGAAAAGGTAATCAATATACTTGATAATCCTTTTACTTCGTGGTGACCATGTATACGTATATCAGGTGGATAGACTGTGGCAGTTAAAAGATGTAAAATCAGATGTATGGTAATTCTCGATTTCGAAATCTTGGACCCAAGCTTTCAGCCGCTGTCTATTTCTGGCTGACTCTGTTTCTGTCGGTGTGCAGGCATGTGGTCCCCAAATCGGAAAGGCGGCTAAATTAGAGATAAGGAGGCGTGCACTTGGCCAATGAATAATATGATTCGTAAGGTACTTTGTTCAACGAGCAAACCCGATCAAACAACATCTACCCAGAGTACTCCGGGACGTGACATTACCCAAGTGCGCACTCCAGTAATTCGGGGGCAGATTTTATGCAACATTTTCAGTCATTGAAGCTCTTGAATGTTATCGCCAACGCCCAGTCGGTGCAGTCGATGCAGTCTGTAAAGCGGATTATCACCCCAGATAATCCTTCCGGAGCAGTAACAGCACTATTGCCTCGGACACTTGTTCTTAATTAGACAAAGCAAGCATTATATTTGGTGGCTTTTTGTCTTGCTGACATGGAAAGAACCAAATACTCCCGAATAAAGGCCGGATGCACGGGGAACTATTCATATTGCAGCTTGCAGCGTTGTATAACAGACAAGGACCTATGAGAGATTAATATTATTATTAGCTGCAAGTACTCTGACAGAGGACCATGCAGCTTGGATATTCAAGATGGTGTTAGAACATGAAAAAGCGGCACGAATTGCTCCCCCCCACATCTCCCGACAGGGGAAGATACACGAGGCGCTAAGGTCGTAGTAGCAGAACATGCATCACACAGCAACGGCGTCTTTGAGACCAATGGATTTTCGTTGCACTCCCCTTTTCCAACAGTCTATGCCGCCCTCTATTGCCAAAATTTAGGGGGGCTGACATTGCATAATACAATATCAAAATCGTCTAGAATATTGCTTGCGCTCATTGTAGATTGGCTGAGGAGGGTCGGCTATGTGCAAAGGATCCAATCCAGATCGGCTCAAGCCTCCGCTCGCTGTGTTTTACACGTCGGGAAGCGGAGCCAGATATAGACTTGACGGATGTCTCTGATAGGATCACTCTCTGCAGCACATACTTCCACTTTCATTGTCATGTTTTGCAAGATCAACAATGGTAACGAACGTCGTACGGAGAATTTTTGATGACGGTCTTGCTGGCCCAGGAAAATCCTTGACGCTGCAATGGTAAGCATGCAATGACAGGTTGTTTCAGCCTTTCTCACAGGTACTTAAACAGCACCCGTCAATTAGAAGCAAAACCTCCGTCAGCTCTTCATTTCTCAATCGCCGTTTTACTGGTATTACCTTGAATCCTCATAACGACGAGGCAGAGTCCAGTGACGATATCCGAGGCCCCTTAGGTCTAAACCTGCTCCATGAGCCTCCTGAGCCTTTGATCGACTTCATCTTCGTCCACGGCCTTCGAGGCGGTTCCCGGAAGACATGGAGTAAAACCGAGAGTCTTGCGCATTTTTGGCCAAAGGAGTGGCTTCCTTTGGAGCCGGGATTCAAAAATGTGCGCATACACAGCTTTGGCTATAACTCAGACTGGGGCGAGAGAAAAGGAAGTTCACTCACGATCCATGACTTTGGTCAGGCCCTGCTCGGAGACATGCAAAATGCTCCATCGCTTACTGGGGCCGATAACAAAGGAACTCCTCTTGTGATGATTGGCCACAGCTTAGGAGGCGTGGTTATAAAGAAAGCGCTTCTACTGGCTCGACAAGATCCGTCTCACCACAAACTTGCCACTCGTATTCACAGCATGTTCTTCCTTGCTACTCCACACCGGGGAGCAGACAGTGCGCAGCTGCTCAGTAACATACTCAAGATCGCTGTATCGCATGGTTCCAAACCCTACGTTGACAGTTTGGTGCCGAAATCAGATGCCATTCAGGTCATAAATGACGGATTCCGACACGCATATCAAGGCATACAGCTGTGGTCGTTCTTCGAGACGGTCAAAACCAGTGTGGGCTTGATAGTAGAAAAAGACTCGGCGATACTTGACTTGCCTGGAGAGCGCGTGCAGCTATCGAACGCCGACCATCGCCACGTATGTAAATTTGATGATCCTTCGGACAGCAACTACTGTACTCTCCGAAATGCCTTTATTTCAACTATTGATTCCATCAAGAATACTTGGCTGTCGGTCAGGCAGGAGGATCATCAACACGACATGAAAATCTTATCATCGTACCTAGGCCTTTCGGAAGGTCCAGAAGCTGATCTGGCAAACATTATAGACCTTCAGACAGAAGGATCGTGCGGTTGGCTAACCAGCAAGACCTCGTTCCAGGATTGGCAGCTCAGTGTCGACAATTATCCGAAATGCTTCTGGCTCAGCGGTGAGCCAGCAACAGGGAAATCGACATTGTCAGCCCACGTTGTTAAATACCTGGAAGAAAGCAACAGCGACTGCTCATATTTCTTTTTCAAACATGGCGGAGCTGGTAGATCGACTGTAGCTGAGCTTCTCTGTTCGCTTGCATGGCAAATGGCATCGTCCAACACAGATATTCGCCGAAAGATCTTGTCTCTGTATGAGGAAGGAGTACTGATTGACAAGAGCGACGGACGCTCGGTATGGCGCACGATATTTATAGCCCGTATCTTTCGTACCGAACTACGCCAACCTCATTATTGGATCATTGATGGTCTCGATGAATGCGCCAATTATGCGGCATTCTTTCCGCTTTTAGGGAAGGTGGACCAGCACTTTCCATTGAAAATATTCGTGGCTAGCCGCCCTCACCTGGCTATCGAGCGATCTTTCTCCCAGGAGGGAATACTCAACGTCCACCAGTCTGTAAGCCGAGAAAATTCCATTGGTGATATAAAACTCTTCATTGATGCCCACTCCTACTACCTGCCTGTCGATACTGAAACAGACCGCCAAAACCTCGTGGAGCTGATACTCCGGAAGTCGAATGGCAATTTTCTTTGGACAAAGCTTGTTGTAAAAGAATTGGAAGAAGCCCACACCCAACAACGAGTTGATGAGATCCTGGAATCCGTTCCCAGGGGCATAGATCAACTCTACTCTCGCATCCTGACAAACGTTGTCGAGTCACCGGGTAATTCTGAGCTTGTGACAACTCTGTTGACATGGGTTGTGTGTGCGGCTCGACCACTCACGGTGGAGGAGCTAAGGGAAGCTCTACGGCTGGACATTGACGAAGTGCTACCTCAACTCGATAAGACGGCGGGCTCTATCTGTGGGAACTTGATATACGTTGACAGCCAGTCGAAGGTGCGTTCCGCCCACCACACAGTCCAAGAGTATCTGTTCCGCGCAGACGCGGATTCAAGTTACGCGATCAAGAGATCCGAAGCGCATTCTCGGATTGCTGCCGTATGCCTGAAGTACCTCGCTGGGGACGAAATGAAAAGCCCCCGATATCGAAGAGGAGGCCTGATTGCTCGACAACGGACAAGATCTGCATTCGCTATATACTCAATCAGATACTTTTCTCATCATGTTGCCAGGTCAACATCCTCAGCCGACGAGCAACTCCTGGGTCTAAACAAATTCTTGCAGAGCAACGCTCTAACATGGATAGAGATGATCGGAACGAGCCAAGATCTAGGGGCTCTGACACAAACTGCGAAAGACCTTAAGACCTATCTTGAACGGCGCGCTAAATACAGGTCGCCTTTGGGGATCGAAGTCCAAAACGTTTCGGAATGGACCAACGATCTAATACATCTCGTTGCTCAATTCGGTAGAACACTTCTTGCGTCACCGTCAGCCGTACAATATTTGATACCACCAATATGCCCTCCTGACTCGATCATCCATAAGACCTTTGGGAGTATTCCTCGTGGCTTACAGCTTGAGGGTTTATCGCAAAGAGACTGGGACGACCGGCTTTGTTGCATAATCTTCTCTGCTGCTCAGACATTGTCAGCGGATTGGTGCGATAATAAATTCGCGCTTGGACTGTCAGATGGAACTGTACACATCTACGACGAGACCTCATTCCAAGAACAGCTGAAGTTGTTACACGGCGAACCCGTACGGGGCCTAAAGTTTGCGACCATAAATGTTTATCTAGCATCAGCAGGCAGAAAGCGGGTAAGCCTGTGGAATACTTCGACTGGATCACAGCTGTGGACCACCAGTGTCGCTGACCAATCTCTCGCGCTTGAATTTGACGAGGATGATTCAATCCTCATGGCAGCCACGAGAGCTAATACAATGTGCTCCTGGAATGTTCAGACAGGCGAAGTAGTGGACGAGTCTCATTTCTCTGATATCGACGAAGAGAATCAGAGTGAATACCACTATAAGAGGTCACCGCTTCGTGCCGGGTTCTCGCCCGGGCTGGGACTACTTGGAGTGGCCTATCGTCAACGCCCTATCAGCTTTTGGGACCTCGAGGATAACACATTCATTGGGCAGTACCACAAGGCTGGGTCCGTCTACCCGGAACCAATGATTCTGGACTTCATCTTCAATCCTAAAGCGGAAATCAGTCTAGCCGCTGTCGTGTACGATTCTCGCGACGTGGCCGTTTTCGACCCGTGGACGCAACAGACCCATGCTATTGTGGATGCTGATGCTTCTGCTCTTGCAGCTTCATCAGATGGAACCGTGTTGGCGACTGGAAGTGGTGACGGGGTAATCAAATTGTATGACTTTGAGACGCTCAAATTGATGTTCCAGATCAATTCACACCAAGAAGACATTCGGACCATGGCGTTCAATAGCAACAACTTACGTTTCTTAGACCTTCGTGGCAATCATTGCAATGTGTGGGAACCTTCAGTCCTCGTCCGCCGAAATGGTCCTGGGGATGATTCAAGTCTCGATTTCAGCGAAAGCATTACTGATGGCCCAGAGTATTCAGCTTCCCGCGTTTTTGACGATGATCTGGCTATTACCGCTCTTGCCTTCCATCACAGCGGCGAGTACATCTTTTGCGGCCGAGAGAACGGATCTGTGGCTCTGCATTTGTGCAGATCAGGTCAACTAATAAGAGAGGTTTTTGATCATAACAGAAACGTTGCGATTTTAGCTCTGGATTGGAATAAGCACGAGAGCCTGCTTGCGATATGTGATCGGTCGGGGAATTTTGCTGTACGGAAACTTAGCAAGGAGCCATCAGGGCCACTTAGCTTTGACGAACCTTTCCTGCGCCAACAGTCATCCAGCGTGGTCCATCAGCTTCTTTTCCATCCTCACGGTTCAAGGCTGCTGATCTCGACAGCGGAAGTTGACGAGCTGTGGTCTCTAAAGGATGCCACTTTAACGAAGTCACTTACAGCCATCGAAGGCCGCTCGTCCTGGAAATGGACGAGCCACCCCAGACAGCCTGAATTATTAATCCTTGCTACTGAGACCCGAGCAAGGATATACAATTGGGAGACACTAAACGAGATATCAAGAATAGAAGGCATTGACCTTGAACTGCCCTCGATACCACTTCTTCCTCTTTCAAGCCTCGTTACCTCAGCCCGTGGGTACAACTTATGTGCAATATTCGTAGGCGCCAGAACAGCCGGTCTTGCTTCAGCGCTAAGGCTATGGCCAACCAGGCTCCTAGTGCCGGAAGCCGATAAAGTCAAACCCGCTGCCTGCTTCGACGAACTAGCCAAGGATATCAAAAGTGTCATTGGTGTGTTTAAATCAATGCTCATCTTCCTTGCCCACAGCGGATGGGTGTGTTCAGTCAATATTGACGACATGCCATTAGACAAATTTTACACTAGGCATTTCTTCATCCCACTACAATGGCACAGCACCCTGGAAAACTTGTCAATATTGGTCACATCCAAGGGCAGCATCGTGATGGCTATCAACCACGAGATTGCCGTTTTCCACAACGGACTCGATTTTGAGGAAAGGGTAGGCTTTACTGGCGCCATGGCTTCTGGCAAATTGTCCATGCGCTCGGTGCTGAAGCGGGGCACGTCCAATCCTCTCTGATTATATTAGGACGCATTTGATGGGATTCACCATCACATCACAGGCATAGGGCTGGGCAGATCATAAGGGAGGTAGCCACTGCGCTCTTGTTGCCTTGAGATCGATGACCCGAAACGCTCGCCGACATGGATCTGGAACTGGGCAGGTTTGATGACATTTGGGTCGGTATCGCCCACTCAATAAGCGGGATCTTTAGGCAGTCTGCCTCAACTATTTGTCTTCTTTTGCTTGCATCTAACATGTGGCCGGGGTATTTAGTAAGCGTTGGTCCCTCTTATCAAGCGTCTCCCACAGATGCGAATCGCAAAGACCTCTATGATCATTCTTATCTCCTCCAAGAAATCCACTCAGAAAAATTATTTGCGAGGAGATAGTGTACTCTGTAATCCCCTTCTTTAATTGGACGCTGTCCGAACCCTACTTGACCTCTCCTATTTACAAATAATTATCCCCATCCCCCATCAAACCATACGCCGCCAACCCCTCCTCCTCATACTCTCGACACGGCCTCCAATATCCCGCCATCATCTCCCCCACCCCCCCAAAAACCACACAAAGCGAGCCCAAAGCAGCTTCTCTTACGCTAAGATCCCGGTCCGCCCACTTCCCAAACAAACGCCACTCTTTCCGCTGCAGACACTGCAACCAAGGAGCACGCTCCGTCGTGAACTCTTTATTGTGGAGTAGAGTAGGTGAATAAACGCGTAGTACTTAATGACATGAAATGAGATGAGTTCGCTGTGCTGTGCTGTGACGAGAAGACAAGAGAAGAGGGAATTACGGTAAGTCAGAGTACCAACGTGTCCGAGTATCATCCAGGTGCGGAAGACGCCGATAGCGGAGGCATAGTACTTTATTATAAGAGCCGGTTGATTTTTTGGTGGGTGTCTTGTCTGTGCGGTTGCGACTGTAAGGGGTAGATTCCTTGTGTGAGGGAGTGAATAGACGGAAGGATGGGGAGATGAGATGGCTTAATATCTTTTTAAAATGGAGAGGGAGGAGGTGCGTGGTGATTTCTCAGCTTGGGAGATTAGTAGTGTCAAAGTATTGGAGACGGGAGTGCATTTTTCACTGTCACCCCATCTTCTTCGAACAGGCAGTCCCGTTCAACAGAACAAATGCATCGGCTCAATCATAACAATTACGGGCAATGGTATCATGTCTGGCATATGGTGACTCCAAGTAAGAATTCTATAGGCTCAAGCTTATCTTCATCCACGACTTGGGATAAGATCTCGGACATGCGTCATAAATGCGGTACCTGCAAGCTAGCCAGAGCAAGGTTTACAATACTCACCAGACCTTCTCCCAAGATTAAGCCGCTGGCCAACACAATTACAGGCGTGTCCTCACGCCCTCGATAAATGCGCCAGTACCAGTTCACAAGACCGCCGATTGTGCGGGCCAAGGTGAACGATGGTGTGTTATACATGCCTATCATCAATGTCAGAGATATGGCCGATTTCCAAGAATAAAGGAAATCAACGCAGTTCGTTGCTTACCAACGGCGACGGCAATTCCCCCCGGTACCCAAGCTTGCCACCACTTCCCTTGCCCCCTCACCCTAACTGCCGTCAACGCCACGAAAAGGAGTCCGGCGCCCAAGGCCCACTGCCAGGCCATCTCGGGCAAGCCTTTACCTGTGACCAGCCTGGCTGTGAAAATCCAAACATATGCCGTCGGCACTTGGAACATTCCACCCGGCACCTCGTAGACACTCGTGTACAATTTGTAGACACCGGCGCTAATGATGGCACCTGCGAAACTCCCAATCATCTGCCCCCAGAACTGCGCTCGCGGTGCAGCGCCTAGCAAGTGACCAGTCTTGAGATCTTGCATCATATCGCCCGCTTGCAAGGCTCCGGACTCGCTAATGGCTCCAGCGAGGAGATTGATGGTGATAGCATTGGGATTGGAAGCGGGAATGACGAGCGCGAAGAAGAGTTGAGTAAGCTTGCTGATGCCGCTGACAGGATTAAGGTCGGTTTCTCCCAGCGCACGTACGCCCATGAGAGAGAGCAAGAGCGCAAGGATGATGGAGAGAATGATGGCACCAAAAGGAATAGGTGGAAACACGTAGCGGATGGCGAAGATGCAGAGCAGGATTGAGAGGATGAGGAGGATGAGGACCGTTTTGTTAGAGACGAGATGATGGGCTGGAGCATCAGGCTCGGCGGTTTCCTTATTCTGCAAGGTTTTGGAATTCGATATCGAGGGAGCAAGGGCTGTGTAGTCACCTCTCTTCAGGGACGATAAATGACCTCGGCGGTAGCGTTCTCTAAGAGTCTCGACGTAAGATGGTGCGTAGAGGATCAGAGGCCGAAGGATTAGCCAGCCAAGACTGACGACAGAGTCCGCCAACATTATAGCTAGTGATACCCAAACAATCCATCCTTTGCTTCCAGAAGTCCAATCTTCAACAGGTCCTGGCGCCCACGCTTTGCTCTTTGCGAGTGGGGATAAGAGACCCCAACCAACGATGGCCCCCAAAAGCATGTGCAGGGTCGTCGCAGGCCCCATGATGATACCTTGACCGACATATGCAGGCGAGGGATTCAGTGTCCATAACCAATTGTGTGCGAGAGGAAGGCCAAAGACTGGAAGCCCTCGTAAGTGTGGAATGAAATACGACGCGAGGGTCTAGATGAATCAGCATGAAGGACGCGATTGCAAGTTGAGGTGACAAACATAGATAGCAGATATACTGAAGGCATAGATCAGCAATCTGATCTTTGCTTTCCAATCGTCCCTATGATCCTCTTCTCCGGAGGACTGAACTTCAGTATAATCTCTAGACGCGACCTGTACATTTCCACCGCCGCTCCCTGCTGGTATGCCGTCCATGCTCGACGAACGTCTGATATCCTGACTTCTTTGCCTGAATATTTCCAACCCACTATCTGGTTTCTTCTTGCCGTCCTCATCTGTATTCCCATGCAACACCCCAATCATCAGCGCTGTAGCCGTTCCTGACGGAAATTTCAGCTTTTCACGGATGATGACCTCTCTCCGCAAAGGCACGGCGAACGCTACCCCAAAGAAGCATATCCCGACGGACCAAACCACCAATTTCCCGGTACTCAATACCAGCGGCCCATTCTCCTCTGGCGTCAACAGGTAATTGAGCGCGGGCATCACACCAACAAACCCACAACCTAGCGGCATGGTCCCCAACGCTCCTGCAACCGTTTGGACCAGCACGTTCTCAACAGGCGTGAATGGATAGTCGATGCACCGAGCTACTGTCTTGAAGAAGCCAAAACCAATCAGTGCAGCAGGCATTGCCATACCGGATACCCACCCAGTCTGGAGACCGAAGTACATGTTGGAGAAGCAGATAATGACGCCGATAACAAGGCCAACGAGGACACCACGGATAGTGAAATTCTGTCCTTGCTCGGCTTGCTCGGCGAGGAAGTTTTGGGCATCATCGCGTTGAAGGAGGGAGACATCAGGGGCGTCGTTGTCGGAGACATTGCTGGCACTGTCGTCCATCAATTCATGGTCCTCGTGGTCGTCATCGCATTGGGAGCGGTCTTCTGCCTGCAGGGAGCCTCTGTCTGGGGCCATGCTTCTGGACGAAGACCTTTCAATGTCAAACAGTTCGACATCTGCCTGGACAGGCGGTAGTCGACTGAGCATAAAGATGGCGCCATCGACTTTACCTTAAAGTACCTCATGCGTTGGTCATGCGCGGAGTTCAACACATGAGTGAATATGGACTTTACCAGACGTGGCCTAGCGTGAGAGATACGCCCTTCAGACGCTAAATCAAGGTCTAACGCTTGTGAGGTTTGTGCTCTTGTCGGCTTTGAAGCCTGCGGCCGTCGCCCCGACTCGGCGACTGTAAAATGATATATTATACGCGTACACCTCTGTGCCTCTCTATCTCTAAATAATCTTTTTTACGCTTCTTCTTAATCGTCTAGGAACACGCCTACACTTTATATGGGCCATTCTTACGCTAATGCCACCACAACACGGAATTTTTCAAATATTTCGACTATTATTATTCAACCTATCTACTATAACTATATTATATCTAATCTATATACTATCAAAGAAGTACGTGTATAAGAGGTCTTAGTAACTATTACGTTAAGAACTAAGTCTAAAATTAGTAAATTAGTAGTTAAATTCTATATACTCTACGATTGTTACGAATAGTACCTACCTAATGCTAGTACCAGACAGTTTACGGGTTGGAAAGGTGTGGTATCTATTGAACATAGTCGTTTTTAACTTTTTTTCAACTTTTTTTAAAAAATTATAT